>JACEVL010000319.1:0-150000 GCA_020284085.1 Aporrectodea caliginosa
AGACTTCGGAATTGCTTTTAGAAGCCTGAGGGATCATTTATACCTCGGGCAAAAATTTAAAAAATAATAATAATAATAATAATAATAATAATAATTTCGTTAATGAAGCGCCTGACAAACGCACTGCGGGCCCTTGTAAGTGGGGGCACCATGCAAAAGCATTTTGAGCCCACTGGATAACCCATACGGGGCAGAATAATGGACAATCCGAAAGCATTATAGAAAAGAAATTATCTGCTGAAATGAGTAAATCTATAGTGCAGGAAATTCAAGGTCACAGAAATTTAATGGACAATGAGAGAGGACAACTCCCGTTTATGCCCGTTCAACGGTGCTGGAGTAAGTCGTTCACCGAAGTCTCCGATGATTATTCCATTTGGAATAAATGTTAGCTGTAAACACACATTACAGACCACATGTTCGAATCTAAAGGCTGAGAAGCCAGGGAAGACTGAACCATCCTCGATCGGTTGCAGAACAACCGATGTCCAACTGTCCATATATCTTTATGTTAATGTATTGAAAGTTTTGGACTTGACAAACGACCAAAGGAACAGAGTTCGTTTGCTCGCATCATCACTGCAAAATTTCTGCAGTAAGATGAAAAACTGATGATGACGACTTGAACGATACAATGTCGACGTTTATTTGTTAGTGATAGTCGTGACTTGAGTCGCGAGTGCCTCTGAGTTGTTGAGTTGCGCGTTATAAATGTTCGATTACGACTACGATAACTGTAACTTTTCATTAGGCTACTTGCGATAAATTGTGAAGTGTTCAGCAAGTTGTCTTTTCGTAGCATATGTTTTCTAGATCGTTTGGATGCTGTTTTGCGGTATTGTTTAAGTTAGCTAAAACTGAATTCGACTTCATCGTTAACTGAAAAGTTCTATTTCAGTTAACTGAAACTAAAATTTAAACTTAAAATTAAACTGAAACTTTAATAACACTGCTGTTGCGACGTCACGTTTCTCTTCTTTCTAAACAGTACAAGCAGTTCTCGTAGTTCACAGAAGTTCAACTTTAAGTTTTTGTTTTTGCTACTGTGGTAGTCGTCACAGTTCAGACAAATCAATAACAATGTCGGCTGTAGGTCTATGTGATACGCGTGCTTTGGCCCATAGCCAATTATGTTCCTTCATTTCCTCTATTATTCGAAACATTTGCATAGGCAAGCTCAATCACCAGAAATCAATCGGTTTAACTGCCTACACAAGACTCAGTTATACAAAATGTTAATAACAGCAGGGCACACAAGAATGGCGGTATGATGTGATTGATGGCGACGTTTTAATTAATATAATAAATAATTATTCTTTTTTGTATTACTTTCTGACTGCAAAAATACTGTCGGTTTCAGTCGAAATCTATTCTTCATATCTAATATCTATATATATAATCCAAAGTCAGTTTTTTGTGTCCTTCCGTATGTCTGTCCATCCGGCTAAAGGCTCTGAAACGGAACGCTTTAGCGATTTACAACATTTTTCAAAACATTATTACGCCACGTCTTGATCAACGCGACTATTTTCAGCTCGCAATTTTATTTAAACGCCGATATATGGACATTTTAAATTTACAACTTTTTCGACGAGGCTATCTTATAATAGCAGCCGTAGTAACTATGGCCATTTGTTCACGTCACGAAGGCTTAAATTAATATGCAATCTTACGTCACGCGGAGGATCTAGGTCAACGCTCTGATTCGCAACCAATCACGATGACCGTTGATTTCAAATCAGAAGTGGTCACGCCCACGGCTGAATTTATAGGTCATCGGACTTAAAAATTCGCCAATGAATGCACAACTTTAGGGATACGAAATTTTTAACGAACGTTTTCATTTGAATTTCTATAGATCTCAACCCAACTTTATTTCAACTCAAAATTTACTTTAAATTCCGATATTTGGACATTTTAAGTTTCGACGTGGTCATAGTCTGTTTCAACGCCATTGAAATCTAGGAGTATATGTTGCGTAGAGTTGCTTTTTACAATTTCAAGCCAGCGCGTAAATTCGCCAGAGGGATACCCGAAAAATGTGCACATCGTTAAATTCAAATTCACGGGCGCTGACGAAGATGTCGTTAAATTCAAATACACAGGCGCTGAGGAAAACCCGGGCGAACGCCGGGTAAAAACTGCTAGTTTGAATATAATTGGAATCGTAAACCAGTCGTTCAAATGTTATATTAAATCCGTGTTTGATATTTGCAATGTTCTCTATTTTATGGCAAATCGATAGTAACGTCTGGTTTTAAGACACACGTGTTTTGATTCGATTCAATCAATCCCTGAACAGACCTCGTTGATTTATAGTCGAGCTGATTGCCAAAAATTACATCAATTAATCTTTTCATGAAAGAAATATTGCCAGATTTCAGACGAAATTAATATTTCTGTCAGAAGTAGCCTATAGGCATTATGTATTTCATTGAATTGAATAAAAGGCTCGACTGCAGCAGGTAATTCGTGAGTTGCTTTGCCATTTGGAGAAAGTTTGGTGAAAACGTCCTGAAGCGATTTCTGCAATTCTTCTAAGGCAAGTCGAGAACTTGGAGGGTAGCCTATTGTGTTTTGTTCTTAGTGAGATATAAGAATTTCTACTAGATAATTTTGATTTAATTCCTGTAAGCAGCAGATTAGCACGTTTTCGGTTTTTCCTTTGGAATTGTTTTACAGAAATTACTTGAAGTGAACCAATGATATCTTAGCAGATATTCTAAATCTCGGTCCTTATAAAATATGAGATCATTTGAATTACAATCGAAACTTGTCTGGCCCAGATGTACGCGGAATACTTATTTGATGTGAGTGACCTTTCATCGCTTTTCAACCTCTTCAAATGTGTGTTGCGCATTATATTCGTTGTATGATAATATTAGATCTCATGATTTTGGAATATCTTAATATTTCAGATGAAGACATTCCTGGTGCTCGTGTTCTGCCTTCTGGTAATTGCCCATGGCCAGCGTTTGTTCAGCGTAGAGTTCAAGCAGTGGGCGCAGAAAACCTTTGACCCCCTCGATTTAGACAAGAACGGTTACATTGAGGCAACGGAGTACGAGACTTTAGTGAAACAGTGGAATGCTGGATCACCCACAACGGAAGAAGAGTACAAGGGTGTCGCCGCTGTAAGTAATGCATCATCATCATCATCATCATCATCGCCATCATCATCATCATCATCATTCGAAGCCATGTAATCACATCATCATGGGGCGGAGAACTGGTTGAGTGGTAACCCGCTGGCACGTAATCAGAAGCGCGCGGGTTCGAAACTCGCTAGTCCAATGAGGTTGACTTAACCTTAAACTTCCTAGAGAGGGGCTGTAGAATAAGCAGCCGGACAGAGGGACACCTTACAGGCTGCCATACAGAAAAATTCGAATACTGTTAAATTTGTCATCATCGGTTACTACTATATTCATTCATTTAATTCATTACGAAGTTTTATATAGCGCCCCTTCAAGGTTACTACTCAGGAGCGCTCCCGACCCCAGCACGGCTGAAAAGGACAGTTTTGAGGCTAGAAGAGAAAGATTCAGAGTGGATTCTTGGATGCAAGCGCAGCGTCAGAGGGAGCCCGTTCCAGAGGGAGGGGCCAACCACTGAGAAGGCGCGATTCTGCTTAGTAGCTGTGCGGGCAAAAGGGACCATGAGCACGCCCCGCTCAGTAGAGCGGAGAGAGCGACGACCGGCGGAGCACCCAAGGTAGGGCAGCAGAGGTCGCGTAGATAGGCAGGGGCTAGTCCCAGCAAGGACCGCCAAACCAAAGCGATGATCCGATACGAGATCCGCTGCAGTAGGGAGCCAATGAAGCACATCCAGCATATAACCTGAGACGTGGCCAAATTTGGGAATACGTCCGCAAAGGCGTGCGGCAGAGCGCAGGACCCGTTTCAGGCACCCCAACCGACCAGCTGGGAGGCCAACATAGAGTGAGCAACAGTAATCAAGTCGGACTGTGATGAAAGAGCGGATGAGTGTAGCGGTGGCGTCTGAAGTAAGTGAGCGAGCAACAGTGCGGAACTGATAGTATGAATCACGGCAGAGGCGTTTTATATGAGGGGCAAAGGTTAACTCTTGGTCCAGTGTAACTCCAAGGTCACGGACAACAGAGGAAAAGACAAAATGAGGGAAGTCTGCAGCAATGGTGGATAGGTCTAGCTTCGTAAGCTGCTGCCGAGTGCCCATGTGATCTTACTATGTACTAGTCAGTGTGATTTAATAAACACATTTTATTATTATTATTATTATTATTATTATTATTATAGGCATTAAAATATGATATTATTATTATTATTATTATTATTATTATTATTATTATTATTATTATTATTATTATTATTATTAATATAAACGAAGAGAAATCTTTGCAACGAAGTCAACATTTTTGTGACGCATACCGGCATACCTCTACAAGCCCCTAGGCTAGCCGTGACAAAAGGACGGCGGCAGGGGGTGGACGGAGGGAGGGACTGACGGCTGAGACGGACGGCTTAAACATTAATTAAGAACAGTAATAATAAAGTTATTATTATTATTATTATCCTTTTTTTTGCCCGAGGTATCAATGATCCCTAAGGCAAAAATTATTATTATTGTTATTATTATTTATAAAGCGCCTCTCGCAACATAGACTATTCAGAAGTGCCCTCAGTGCAGACGCTTCGGGGAAAGAGAAACGCCTTCAGGGAACAAGTAGATGAGGAGAACCCAAACAATAGTTTCCTCTGCTCTTCCCCGCCAAAGCAGGGGAAGGTCATTCCAAGCAGAAGGGGCCACAACAGCAAACGACCGACGTTGGGCTAGACCAAATACGACGTGTGTGTGTGTGTGTGTGTGTGTGTGTGCCCGAAAGTGTTTGTGTGTATATGTGTTTGTATGTGTGATGTCGTGTGCGTGTGTGTCATAATATTGCGACCCATAAAATACCCACCCACGGGGCTCGCAGTGCTTGAATTCATTGTACTTGCTGGCGTCATGCCTACTGACTTTGTACGTGGGTGAGTTTGTCGTTTACATACAGATTTTAAATGTAAATAAAGTTTGTATAAAGAACAGGAGGGAGAAGTCTGATCTACAATGCATGACGCCAAGCTACAGACCATATCGTGTCCTGAGCTGTGCTAGAGTGTGTGTGTTTGTGTTTGGGTGTGTGTCTTGGTGTGTGTGTGTGTGTGTGTGTAAGTGTGTTTGTGTGTCTGTGTGTGTAGGTGTGTGTACGTTTAGGTTTGTTTGTAATATAATGTAATGTAATGTAATGTAATAACACAGTTATATAGCGCCACTTGAGAGTCTCTCAGAAGCGCTCAACACGTGGCCATCAAACAGCTGAAAAAACGCGTCTTTAAGAGTTTAGAGAAAACCATAATTATAGCCGCGTGCATCACGCACAGACGGCGGAAGAGCGTTCCAGATCCGTGGCGCCGCAATCCAGAAGTCCCGACGAGCACTGGTTGTGGTTCGAAACGAAGAGGCAGATCGGAGAGCCCGACGACCAGTTTGAGTGCCCACTGGAAGGCACAGTTCAGCAATGTAGTCCGGAGCAGTACCAGTCGTAGCGTTCCAAACCAGCGTAGCAATTTTGAATTTCACTCGATCAGCAACTGGAGGCCAGTGGAGCTCACGTCGCATGTAGTCAGATATGTGTGAATATCTCGGTAGATCAGCCAGAAGTCTGGCTGCTGCATTCTGAACGAGCTGAAGTTGATGAAGACGGAACTCAGGGAGGCCCAGGAGGACCCCATTACAGTAGTCAAGACGTGTGAGGACGAAGGAGTGTATTAGCACAGCCGCAGCGCTTAGCGACAGCGTTCTCCGTATAACTCGGATCTGCCTGAGCTCATAATAGCTAATCCTGGAGATATGTGATACATGATCAGCCATCGTAAGCCCACCATCAAGAAGCACCCCAAGGTCCCTCACCACATTACAGGACTGTCCAGTAAGTGAATAGGATCAGCGCTCGTGAATAATCTTGTGTAATGCTCAGCTTTTGAGCAGCGCTTTAGAGATATTATAGTTATCGGTTACGACTCTTGTGTTTACTTTCTGTCAACAGCGTTTCATCTGGTCATATGACGCAGATGGTGACGGAAAAGTCAGTTTCCACGATTTCTACGTGACTCACCTGAAATGGGAGAAAGATTATGATGAGGTCTAAATGCCTCAAACATGCTACGCCAGTCGGCATAGACAAGGTCACGTTTTAGAACGATGCGGATTCTTTACTTAAACCTTTCCATAAACTGTTTGATTAAGTTTTCCATTACACGATCGCATTTTACACTTTAGCGACGAGTTTGTATTTTGAAAAGCGACTGGAAAACAAATGAAGTTGGTCTATAAATAAGTGCTAAATAGAAATTGACAAGGTAAAGTTTCAGGTCGATGGGAATTTTTTACTTATACCTTTCTATCAACTGTTTGCTTAAGTTCTGAAGCGCATTAGCTCTCTCTGAGATTAATTGGGTCCGAGACATAATAGGCGTATACGTTTTCATATAGTCTAGTGTATAAGGAAACATGGTTTATATTCACAGCGATAGGGATTTTTGTTTATTCCTATCCATAAACTGTTTGTTCACGTGTTCAACTAGACGAGCGTGTTTAAATGTCATTTGAATTCAGAGAGATTTATGTGTTTCAGATGACCAGTTGATGTCAAAAGACGTCTTATGGATGGTCACTTGCACTGCATACGACAGGCAACAGTTCAACAATAATTATTATCGATGCTAATTCTTTACCAAAACAGACTTTGCGATTGCTACGCAAACAAAATCAGATTCAAAATATTAGAACTTCCTTAATAACATTACTGCTATATTTAGTGCTTATAAAACTAACTTTTTAATCGATTTAGCCAAATTTGGATTGATAAAATTTCTAAGAGGAATGTTCAGATGGTCACAGGACTTGTAAATACTTTTTAATTTTGAAAAGTGCTCAGTACTGCATATGGGGAAAAAGAAACAACGAGTTTTCATATGAAATGTGCGGTACGGTATTGAAAGTGAGTAAGGAAGAAAGAGACTTGGGAGTTATTATGCACAAGAGTGCAAAACTTTCAGGGCAGTGTGCTGAAGCGGCAGAAAAGTCTAGGAACTCAACTTTAGACAGAATAAGAAGGACAATAGTCACCAAAGACAAGGATACACTTTTATACTCAGGGTGTACAAATCGTTGGTTAGACCACAGTTGGAATATTGCATCCAGTCATGGAGTCCATACCTGAAACAGGACATTCAAAAACTTCAGAGAGTGCAAAGAAGAGCTACGCAATGATTTGAGGCTAAAAGGATTTTGAGCTGTGAAGAAAGTTTCAAAAGGTTTGAACTAACAACACTGGAGAAAAGGAGGAGCATAGGAATTCGAAGCTTACAACATTATCACAGGAAAGGAAGCACTACAGTGGGAGAGGTTTCTTGAATTAGCACCAAACAAGGAAACTAGAGGACACAGGTATAAATTATTTAAGTGCGCAAAAGGAACACTAGGGAAGAAGTTCTTCAGTGCAAGAGTTATAGACTCTTGGAATGGTTTGGATGATAGTAGGCCTACAGTAACTGTCTCAGTAAACACTATCACGGCTTTTAAAAGTAAGCTGGGAAAATTGGGCAATTAAGCGTTCCAGGTTAATTTGCAATAAACGTCTTCTGAACCACTTTAAACCCTTGTTACGTTGTTATTTCATGTTAACATTCGCAGTTGGAACAATGAATAGTTTAACACTTTGGTGAAATTCGTCTTAGATTTTTACAAGCCATAATTTTTATTCGAGACCTCGTGATCTTAGTTGGCGCTCACATAGTTGGGCATAGGGATCCTGAGTGGCCGAGTGAGTTGGTAGCGCGCTCGCCACGCCGGCGGCCCGGGTTCGATTCCCGGTCGGTCGGTTTATCAGAGATTAATTTCTCGGATCTTTACTGCGGGTGGCTCGGTCGCAATATAAACGTGGAGAAAATACAACTACAATACAAATGGGGCGCGGTGGTGTATGGGGTATGTTCGGTGCCTTGCAGCTGGAGGGTTGTGGGTTCGAATCCACCTCAAGCCGCCGCGTAGGGACCCTGGACAAGTCCTTCACTCGCAATTGCTCATGCGCTTCGGCGTGAAACTCCGATTCAGCGTCCGCTGCAGTGGTCGGGAGCGCCTCTGAATAGGAATCTGGACCAGGTAGCGCTATAACAAGTGTTCAAATACAATTAAAATACAATACAATACAATACAGTAAAAGCTGCAGCTGTTCAATGTTGAATATGAAAAAACACGTGTTTTAATTCTCTAAAGCTTCGTGTGTTTATCTTTTTGTTACAAGTGAGAAGGATGGGTAACGCAACTGACACTTATAGATACAAACAAACATGCACAAACACTTATACACAAGCACACACGCAAACGCGCACGCACGCACGCAACACATACAAACGTCATTGGCGCATGTAATCGGCCATGTCATTCGACTGATCGACCTCTGCGTCATTTCGAAGCATAGTGTCATCTAAATGCAGAATTTGCCCAGTAACTTTGAACATGTTGAAGTTTCCTGGCGCTAGCTTTGCATACCGGACTTATTTCTCAGTTTCGCCAAGGATTTTGTACGTTTAAAGGGTATTTTGTTCGTAAGTCGCCATGGCCTACATGTAGGTAAGTAAGTAAGTAAGTATATCCATTATTGAGAAGCACTAGCAAATGCACAGCACTGTACATGGCAAGATTAATACATTTAAGCAAATAAACAAAAATTTATATACACAACCAATGAATGGAATGAGAGGTCTTATTGTACATCAGGGGAACATAGAGGAAGAAGAGCTAGGGCTAGTCATAGGGGAAAATGAAGGATTTAAATAGTCAGATCTAGGTGACTGCATCAAGCTCATCCTTATGATCTATAGCCTACGGTGGAGTCTGAGCCATACGGACCGTTAACATCGCCTGTTGCCGTGCTTTCTCGCAATATAAATAGTATTTTATGGAGATCCCAGCCATGGCCTTTGGATATACTACGACCCACACTTTCAGTATCAGCGCTGTTACATGCATGTATTTTTCGAAACACTTCCTGTCTAGCTCTTACCTACCTTATAAAAGTATGCCCTATGCCAAAGGAAACGAATGTTGAATTCATACAATGAACAAAGATGTTAGGCAATAACCGAACCGCGTTCAGACAGTTAGAAGAGTCACCACTGCCGAACATTCGCAGACACGTGGAACCCATCCGACAGAGTCCAAAGTCCATCCGACGAATCTGCCGACAACACGAGCAACTGCTATCAGACTCACATGCAAACAGTTATACATCAAGGTTAAACAACAAACGACGATGCCACAAAGGAGCATGTGACTCTCTAGGTCAGAACGATCGATGCAAGATCATGTGGCGAAAAGAACATTACGACAAAGACAAAAGGGCGTATGACACACGGTCACTAAACTGATATAAAAGACATCCTAAAAGGGAATACGCGAGGGAAACAGAGAAGCAGAAACAGGCAGCTAAGAGATAACAGAGATAGCTAAGAGTGCAAGAAAACAGAAAAAACAGAAGCAGCGAAAATGAGTGTAGAAACATCACCAGAGGTAGCGGTGTGCCCATATAAATAGTGAGAAGTTTTGTGCTTTAAATGTACTCACTTTCAGTTAATCTTAATTGAATAATTAGGATCTTAATTACTAGTCTTATTTGTTTCTTACACGTCTGCCTCGGTCTGTGATAGCGAATGGCCAGTTCTCACCCGCACCGCTTTGCCTTTCCACATGGAGTCTGAAGTCATTGTACTCACTTTATTACCAGATTTACCCGAGAGTGCAAGTATGGCAGAATTTTGAAACCTGTCCTGGTGGATATTTGAACCTTCGAATTCTGCTGTAAAGTCGATTAAAAGGCTTACGTTAAGTTAAATGATATAACAACTTGTTGGTTGTTGTTGGGAGATATTTCGGTTGGAGTACAAGTAGCTTGTGACCATGGCTTCTGTTGTTAGCTGAGGTAGCAACAATATTTTATAAATACAAGATTAAGATGTTAAATTTCATAAAACTAGTTTAAAGCCACACAAAAATAATTGCATTACTGATTATATCAATTGGACCAGCATTAGCAGCAATAGACCTAACTGTAGCAATGGCAGCATTTACCCAAATAGGAATTTTAAAGGGGTCATTCGGTGGGGTTTAGCAGGCACATGACTTAACCGAAACCTTTGCTTGCTTAAGCCAAGCAATGGACCTATTTATTGTATGTGAAGATCGGTTTAGGTTGAATAAGCTTAAACTGTCTTTCTTTGGCTACAGCAGATATTGCTCCATTTCACTCTCTCACTCTCTGTCTCTCTCTCTGTCTCTCTGTATCTCTCTGTCTCTATCTCTATCTTTGTCTCTCTCGCTGTGTGTCTATCTCTTTGTCTCTCTGTCTGTCTCTCTGTCTTTCTGTCTCTCTGTCTCTCTCTCCCTGTTTGCCTGCCTACCCCTGTTTCTCTCTTTTAATCTCACTCTCGTTCAATTATTTTCTGCGCTCCTTTCTTTAAGAGTCTACCGGGAAACCGAGCCCGGCAGAAGCGGAGGAGTTGAGGAAGACCGCACAGGAAATCTTCGACCAATTCGATGTCGACAAGAGCGGTCTGATTGACGCAAAGGATGTCGAAAATGTATTCAGACAGTATTATGAAAATACGGTTAAGAACTTATCCGCTGTAAGTAAAGCATCATCCTCATTATCAGCTTCATTACCCGTCTTCATTAGACACGTCATGGTGATTGTTTCGTCATAAGCGCCGCATTACCGAGTGTTTGATTAGTCGAAAAATAACAGCTATTCAAACCGTTATATTCACTCAGACTGTCGAGACATGTTGGGCGCGGTGGTGTATGGGTATGTTCGGTGCCTTGCAGCCGGAGGGTTGCGGGTTCGAATCCATTAGCGCCGTGTATTGCAGGCTGTAGGGACTGTTAGTGGTTAAGAAGTCCTTCACTGTGCTTGTGAATTAATTGCTCATGCGCTTCAGGGCGTAAAGAAAAGAAACTCCGATTCAGTGTCCGCACTGTAGTCGGGAGCGCCTCTTAGTATTAAATCTTGAATTGGCGCTATTGCAAGTGTTCATGCATACATACATACATACATACATATTATTACATACATATTATTTTTACATACATATTATATACATACATACATACATTACATACATACATACGTCTGGAACATACATACATACATACAGTGTGGCAACATACATACCACCGCATACATACATACATACATACATACATACATACATAGAAGGTTTCGCGTGCAACCAGACATCGTGCTGAGGTTCTGTCCCTTTGATGAAATAAAGGCCAAGCCTTCGAACTCACCTAACCCACGATAGGTAAACATCGACCACAAAGTGCTTAAATTCATCGGCGTGTCTCACAGCAGCGCCCTTCGTTGGACCAACTGCCCCATCAGTTATTGGTCACAGTTAAACACAAACAGCTCAAAAGTAGTTGCGCAGTCTTAAGCGCCATTCTGCAGGACCAAAGGACCAAACTCCCTATTTTCACGATAGGTAAACATAGACCACTACAAATTAGATTCATCCGCGTGTCTCACAGCATCGCACTTCCGTATGACCATTTGCAAGAGCAGTTATTGATCACAGCTAAACACAATCAGCTCACAAGTAGGTGCGCAGTCTTAAGCGCCATTCTGCAGGAGCAAAGGACCAAACCCCACTTTCACGGCCCATCCACTGCAAATTATAACCGCAATTCGTCCAATTCTCAACTGACTTGACGCAGCGCTCGTGAATAATCTCTCGCAATGCTCAGCTTTTGAGCGGCGCTTTTAGAAATTTCTTAGTTAACGATTACGTCGTCTCCTGTGTTTACTTTCTGACTACAGGCATTCATTCAGGCAGCGGACGCAAATGCTGATGCAAAAGTCAGCTTCGACGAGGTCTACAATGCTCTGCTGAAAGAGAGTGGATATGAAGTCTAAGAGTCGCAATCATGCGGTATAGACAAGGTTAGGGCTTCAGAGCGATGAGAAGTTTTTATTTTTATGCTTATCTAGCAACTGATTGCTTAGGATCTAATTGGTGATGAGCATTAGATCTCTGTAAGACTTAAAGTTCCGAGATATCTAAGTTTTTAACTAGACGAGGGGATAGTATAAAGGATAACACTTTTGCCTGACGGACCCCGTTCGATTCCTGTAAGGTCCCCTGGGTTAAGCTCATACTTTCATTCCCTAGGTGGCAGCAAAAGTACAATGAGCTTGCGCCTTTCATGGCTACAACTTTGTTGATTTATATCTTCTGTAATTTGTGTTCTTGTGAATTGTTTAATCGTCATGCCATGTAATGTAATGTCAATGTAACAAGACATTTTACATGTAAATATAAGCGCCACTTGAGATAGTCTCATTCATGGAAGCGCTCAACACGTGGCCATCAAACAGCTGAAAAAGTGCGTCTATTAAGAGTCTGAGAGAAAACCATGTAACCACATGCAGCATTAGTGGCACGCACAGATGGCGGAAGAGTATTCCAGATCCGTGGCGCCGCAATCGAAAGTCCCGACGAGCACAAAATGTGGTGGTTGGAAACGAAGGTACAATCAAGTCATTTCGCGAGGCAGACCGGACCGAGCCCGCCGACCAGTTTGAGTGGTACATGTACAGCGCAGTGCATTTGTCAGGCGCTTCATTAAAGAATAACTATTAGTTTTTTTATTATTACTTACATGTAAATATAAGTTGACGAGGTTAAACTTCAGAGCGTTAGGAATTTTATACCTATCCATAAACTGTATATTTAAGCTTTTTTACAAATAGACGAGTGCATTCAAATATAGGCCTAGGCTGAGAAGTCTAAGTTTCGGATCGATGAGAATATTTGTAATTTATACATGCACCTATCCATAAACTGTTTAATTTTCAAGCACATTTAAATATAAGTTGAATTTGAAGACTTGTATCTGTTGCAGACAACCAGTAGATGTGGAAAAACGCAGGCGACAAGCGAGAGTTCAACCATTTCGATGCTAATATTTTTTATTAAAGAAAGACTTTCTTTATGCTATTGCTACACAGGTTAACAGCTCCAAGGAAATTAGGAACAATATTTTGCTATTTTCAGTGCTTTGAATCCTAATTTTCTAAATAATTTTAGTTTTAGTTGGATCGATGAATAATTATAATTTATCACATTGGCGAAATTCATCTAAGAATTTTTGAAGCCATAATTTTTAGTAAAGTCATCATGATCTGCTTGCAGTAGTTAAGCATTAGTTAGTATTTATGCTTAGAACTCTTAGATGAAGGTCACAGATTTTGACATAATAACTGCAGCTTTTTGTGTTGAATTAGAACAAATACTTTAAACTATTTAAGGCCACGTGTGTTGTCTCTTTGTTCCAAGAGAGAATGTTAGACTGACACTCATTTGCACAAACATGTACAAACACACATGCACAAGAAAACACACACACACACACACACGTATGTATTAAGGCTTATACATAGCTCAAAGAAAGGCGATATATATATTCGTTTTATTATAAATTCAAACTCAAGGATGACACACCGCACCCAAGCTCACAGTTACAAACTAGAATGAAAATTGAAATTATTTAAGTAAACAGAGAGTTGGCTTATGGCGTCACAGAGAAATTCGCTTATAAAGGATTCTTGAAATAAAATTCTTGTCATCTTTGCGTGGTAGTTCGAATTCATGGGCACGAGGGCGGAGGCTGTAGCGGCGATGGACTGTAGGCGGGAAAAGGTGACGCAGTACGTGCACTTCATTCCACACGACCGCCTGGAGTAGGCGATCCTCCGCGGCCCCGACTCGCTCCTCCATCGTTGGCGCACCAGCCGGATAGTCTATGAAAAGTTGGGGAATAGAAAAGTCGGGAGTTCACATGCACGCCCTCGTAGATAACGTTGGCCTATGTCTCGAGATTTCTCTTCCATTTGGCCTATAACGAGTGAGCTTGACTTATTCTGTTAGGAGGCCAAAGAAATCTAGGAAAAATGAAGTCGTTCACACTTCACACCAATGTCTGCTTGTGGGAATTAATTAAAAGACTCACTTGGTTCTTCCTCTTCTCTTCTTTTTTCCCCTATTCTTTTGTAATGCTTATTTACACACATAATTTTACCTTTAGAATAAACCACGCATGCGTGGTGCAGTTAGAAATTTGACACGATGATAAACCCAATGATGGTGATGATGATGATGAATACGACAATTTCTACAGCGCCGTAACACGGCACATGCCGTTACAAGGGCGCTTTGACACGATAAAACTCATACGAGTCGGAAAACTCAACAATCCGGAAGTAATGTAAAACGAAAATTATCAGCAGAAATGAGTAGGCTATGGATTGCTGCAGGAATAATTTTAATGGTTGCAGACATTTAAGGAACGATGACAGAAGCGAACTCCTATATTATGTCCATTCAACTGCGCTGGACAAAGTCGTTCGGCGAAGTCTCCGATGATATGGCCATTTTGAAGGAATGCCAGCTGATAGAAACACACATTGCACTACGTGCTCGAGTCTAAAAGAAGAGAACACAGTTCAGACAAATCAATAACAAAGTCTGCTCTTAGTGTAGACATACGCGTGCGTATGTGATAGCCAATAACTTTCCTCTACTTCCTAATTTATTCAGAAAATTTGCATAACTCAATCACTAGAAATTAATCGGAGGAGCTTTCTGAACTAGTGACATCAAATATTAATAAGAGCAGGACACACAATAATGGCAGGCATGACAAAATTGATGGCGACGTTTTAATTAATACAATGAAAGTAATATTTCTGTTAGTATTACTTTTTGATGACGGAAATACTCTCTGGATTTAGTGGATATTAATTCTTCGTATTTGAATATAATCGCGATCGTAAACCAGTCGTTCATCTTTTATTAAATCTGTGTTTGATATTCAGAATGATGCTCTTTGTTATTGCAAATCAATAGCAGCGTCTGGTTCTAAAAACACGGGTTTTGATTTGATTTAATCAAGACCCTGAACAGGTTTCTTCTAGCGAAACGTGGGCTTATTGCCAATTATTATTTCTACTATTAATTTTTCATGACAGAAATATTGCCCGATATCAGACGAAATTAATTCTTTCAATGTGAAGTATAAGCATACATGTATTTCGTTGAATTGAATAAAAGGCCCCTCTTCAGCAGGTAATTCGTCAGTTGCCTTGCCATTTGATGAAAGTTTGGTGAAACTTCCTGAAGCGATTTCTTCAATTCTTCTTAGACAAGTCGAGAGCTTGGAGGGTAAAGTGTTTTGCTCTTACTTAGTGTGATATTGGAATTTTTTCCAAGATAAAATTGATTTAATTTTTGTGTAAGCCGCAGATTTTACTTGTTAGGTTTTCCTTTTGGAATATACCAACATAAGTAATCAGCAAGTAGCCGTTCACTTAAAACAATTTGAACTCTTCTGCTATAAATGAATTTTTCTGATGGCGATGTGAAGCGCAACGCTCTCAGTGTTTAGCACCTTTATACAAGTAGCCTATTGCAATTCTTGTTAAACTGACGTATTGAAACTTAAACAGTTTCGTCATGTAGCCTATATGAAAATGTTGCCTTCAAGGGACTTACTAAAACTGTTTCATTTCTACTGGCTTATGCCTTTGTTTATAACCAACTACAATTATACTTTGACCAACTTCTCATTAGAGTTACTATGAGAGATTTTTGAAATTAGAAATAGGTCAAAATTTCGTCAAGACTTCGCTATATAAATACCAGTCGCTGTAAATAATTTATGTTCCTACATTGCTGAATGGTTCTTAGTTAGTATGCGTGTGTATTCTTTATGGTTGACGCATTGTTCGCTGCAAATGAAAATTTTGTTTTACTGCATCAATAAAAGCATTGTTACATGTTATTGTTGAAAGATGATGATAACACAGCATCTTAAAATACAACTAAAATCTCAACCACAAAACAATAGTCACTTACAACCAAGTCAATTAAAAACCGCCAGTGTCTTCGTACTTGTCACTTTCTGTTGAAGAGACCGATCCGAACATGAATTTCTATTAGGTCTAAGAGAAACTCGGTTGATCCAATGTTGACACGAAACCGACAGCATTAAGTACTTATCGCTAGTTGCAAGAAAACTTCCTAACTATACAGCGGGAGATTTGGCACTTCTACAGTTGCTGATGGGTACTTTATCGTTAAAAGGCCTAAACATTATATACGCTATAGTTTAGGCCTTTTAATGAACGGTAAAGTAGGCTACCATCAGCAACTGTACCCAATACATTTAGATTTGTCTGCCTTTCTATTATGTAACTCACTGCGGTTTGTCAGTCTGTTCGATCAAACTATGGACTGGAATAACATGAATTCTCATCAGCTGGGCATCGTCAGAGGCGCGATTTGTTTCAGATAAATGGCTTAAAACCGAACCAAATTCAGTGTTTAATCTACTCCCCTTGCTATGGGGGTGGGGGGAATCGACGGTTCTCGGGGGGTACCCAACATATTTGAAAAGTTCACAAGTAGCGAATGTTTTCCAAGAATTTTCTCGAGGGGGTTTCCACCAACAATTTTCAAGGGGGGGTAGTAATAGTAACAACAGTTTTTCAACAAAACTTTTCCCCCTCACCACACAACAGGCGCGATAAATCCTGCGGCAATTATCCACAAATTTCACACTTCTGTACAAATTTTCATCTCTTTAATTTTTCTGGGGGAAACTCAATCCTGGGGGAACTTAACCCCCCCCAGAGACGTCTAGATTAAACACTGCGAACCAATGATATCTTAACAGATATGCTACATCTCGGTCCTTCAAAATTGAGATTATTCGAGTTACAATAAAAACTTGTTTCAAATCAAATCAAATCAAATCATTTATTTTGGTGACCAACAAACAACAGTAGTACACAATCAATGGGAAAGTAGAGTCACACAGGGGACCCTGAAAGGGTCTTACGGCCCCGCTAAGTAGGGCCCCCTAAGGTTGCAGTACAGCCTCATGATTTACCCAGAGCATCTATTTGATGCGAGTGACATTTAATCGCTTTTCAGCCATTTTTAATGTGTTCTGCATGAACATATAGGTCATAATTATGATAATAAAATCTCATTTTCATTATCTTTATATTTCAGATGACGACATTTATGGTTCTCGTGTTTTGCCTGCTGGCGATTGCCCATGGTAAGACAATTAACAATATGTATTATAGGCCTAATAATATATCAATAATAATTATAAGAAACTAGCTTAAGACACAAATGAGCATTCCTTTCGCTGGAGGTTGATTACGGCTTCCGTTGTTAGGTCTGTTTGTGTCAAGATTTCCTTTTTTTCTTTTTACAACGTCAATTAGAAGAAAAACATAACGTCACACGCAAAATTAAATAACTAACGAAAAATATTTACAAGCTACATTAATTACTGTACTTATGAAAACATTTGCACTAATTAACACAATTCTTTCGAATAATGAAGAAATAGTTATTCGATTAAACCGTTCCATCGGTGGGCCATAACAGGCGATTGACTTATCCGATAGCTTCAAATGAAGCTGGGCGTGTCTATATGCGGATCAGATAGCGTAGAATCAATGCTGTAACTACCACTACAGACGTTGCTTCCTCTGTCTCTCATTTTCTGCGTTGTCTGTCTTTAAGTCACTATGCCCCTGGCAGTGGCCCCGGAAGAAGACGAAGGGGCGAAGCAAATCTTTGACAACATCGATACGGACAGGAGCGGATTCCTTGAGAAATCGGAGGTTGAGGGTCTCATTAGAAAGTGGAGCGAGAAGATTAAAACGCTTTCTGAAGAGCAGATACAGAAGGTCTCCGCCGTAAGTAATACACCATCATCGTCATCATCATCGTCGTCATCATCATCATCATCATCATCATCATCATCATCATCATCATCATCATCATCAACAACATCATCATCATCATCATCATCATCATCATCATCATCATCATCATCATCATCATCATCATCATCAACATCATCATCATCATCATCAACATCATCATCATCATCATCATCATCATCATCATCATCATCATCATCATCATCATCATCATCATCATCATCATCCGAAGCCATGTAATCATATCATCACGGGGCGGGGAGATGGCTGAGTGGTAACGCGCTGGCACGAGAAACAGAAGTACGCTGGTTCAATACTGGCTATAGCCTATGAGGTTGACTCAGCTTTCAACTCCTAGAAAATGATCAGTAATGAAGATGGGCGCCTGCAGGCTGCCATGCAGTTAAATTCGACCCCTGCTAAACTTCTTAGCATCTTTTACTAGTGTATAATGCAATCTAACTGCGTGTTTGCCCATTTAAATTTAAAAACGAATATTATTCTTGTTATCTTCAACATCGTAGCCGCCGCATTATGAAATAATTATGATGTCAGCCGAAATTGATAGTGTTAGGCTCATCACACATTTTTCAAAGAACTCATTTATTCAAACCGCATTTAAAAATTAAATTTATCTTCCATGTTAGCCGGTTCATTGGGGAAGAATTGTATACTTGTCGAATGGTTTGGACGAGAGTAGTAGTGTCTACCTGGACTTGTATCAGCCCTCGTTAATAATCTCGTGCAATGCTTAGCTTTTGAGCGGCGCTTCATTAGTTTTATATTTAACGATTGCGGCTCTTGTGTTTACTTTCTGTCAACAGGCATTACTCGGGAAAGGAGATGCAGATGGTGATGGAAAATTCACCTTCAGTGAGATTTACAGCTTCCTAATGAGCCAGGCTGCATTTGCGGTCTAAACGTCTCAACCATGCTGCGACAGTCGGCATGGACAAGGTAAAGTTGGAGAACGATGGATACCCATCCGTCGACTGATTGTTTAAGTTCTAATTTCTGATGACATTTGGAAAACTTATAATTTCGATAAGTTTTGAACTAGACGAGTGCATTTAAATATATGGAGTCAAGGCTAAGCTTCAGAGCGATGGCAATTTTTATTTGTACCTATCCATAAACTGTTTGTGTACGTTTTCAACTAAACGAGTGTGTTTAAATGTAAGTTGAATTGAGATATTTTTATCTGTTTCAGATGACCATTTGATGCCGTAAAACGTCTTATGAATGGTCACTTGCACTACATACGACATGCGAGAGTTCGACAATTGTCGAGCTAATTCTTTATTAAAGACAGACTTTGCTTTGTGCTATAGATACACAGACAAAATTAGGGTCAAAATGTTAAAACTCCCTTAGTAACATTTCTACTATATTCAGTGCTTATAAAACTAACTTTTTAATCGATTTTTCCAGATTTGGTTTAATAAAATTTCTAAGAAGAATGTTCAGATGGTCACAGGACTTGCAAGTACTCTTTAATTTGGAAAAGTGCTCAGTGATGCATATGTGGCGTGCTCATGGTCCCTTTTGCCCGCACAGCTACTTAGCAAAATCGGGCCTTCTCAGTGGTTGGCCCCTCCCTCTGGAATGGGGTCCCTTTGGCACTGCGATTGCATCCCAGAATCCACTCTGAATCTTTCTATTCTTGCCTCAAAACTGTCCTTTTCAGCCGTGCTGGGGTCGGGAGCGATCCTGAGTAGTAACCTTGAAGGGGCGCTATATAAATCTTTGTAATGAATGAATGAATGAATGAATTCATACATAGTCATATCATGCATGCATCATATTAGGTCTGTGGGTAAGCATTGTTGCTACCCGAACCGTACAAATAACACAAGGCCGTTACCCTCGTCCTAACCGCTCCCCACGCCGGCGGCCCGGGTTCGATTCCGGGTCGGTCGGTCGGTTTATCAGAGATTAATTTCTCGGATCTTTACTGCGGGTGGCTCGGTCGCAATATAAACGTGGAGTACAATACAATACAATACAACACAACACAATATACTGGGGCGCGGTGGTATAGGGGTATGTTTGGTGCCTTGCAGCTGGAGGGTTGCGGGGGTGCGAATCCACCTCAAAAGCCGCCGCGTAGGGACCCTGGGCAAGTCCTTCACTCGCAATTGCTCATGCGCTTCGGCGTGAAACTCCGATTCAGCGTCCGCGCAGTAGTCGGGAGCGCCTCTGAATAGGCAATCTGGTAGGGGCGCTATAACAAGTGTTCAAATACAATACAATAACCCGACCTGTGCTCATAATTGCTACCCGACGCGACCCGACTCGTCGAAGGCAGACATCAATCATCTACTTTTGAAATGGATCTATTAAAGACCGTTGTTGAGAAAGCAATCACGAAGTCTGAAAATCAATACGTGTCAAATCTAATGAGATACCATTTCAAATTGTTCGCATAGCAGTGTTATTTCTATTAACTGTAACTGTAACTGAAATAGCAAAATAACTGAAAAATGTCTTGTAGTTAACTGTAACTGTAACTTAAACTGAAAAATACTGAATAACTGAAACTGTAACTGAAAAATAAAATAAAATAACTGAAAATGAAAAATCTGATTTAAGTTAACTGTAACTATAACTTTAACTGAAAAATCATAAATTAGATTACTATAACTGCAACTGTAACTGAAAAACCATAACTAAAATAACACTGTCGCATAGTCGTCCACTGCGAAGGACTGCATGGTGTACGGTGAGACAACCGTTGGCCATCATCGACCGCGGGCAAAATAGCCTAACGTCGTTCCTCATCTTTGATTCTATAGACCCTCATCAGCAACGCTGAAATTCATATAATCTCTCAACTCTAGTTTGAACCCGTCGACTGAACTCTGTGTGTGCACGAGAGCCTGTCACTGATCATATCTCTTCTTGCCATCTGAGCAATATTCGTTTACTGGTAAACGTTCTGTTCTTACCATCATTTATAAAATGGCCCGTTAGACTGGCGTGTACATGCAGAGCTTCTCTTATTAGTTTCACGAGTGGTGCTGCAGCTGTGGACACACTTTCTTTGCAGATAAATAAATTTGACACGTTGATAAACCCAATGCACCATACGGATCATAATTATACTGGACAATCCGAAAGCATTAATATAAGAAAGAACATTATCAGCTGAAATTCATTCATTTCATTTCAGATATTTATATAGCGCCCCTTCAAGGTTTCTACTCAGAGGCGCTCCCGACGACAGCGCGGACACTGAATCGGAGTTTCACGCCGAAGCTCATGAGAAATTGCGAGTGAAGGACTTCCCAGGGTCCCTACGCGGCGGCTTGAGGTGGATTCGAACCCGCAACCCTTCGGCTGCAAGGCACCAAACATACCCCTACACCACCGCGCCCCACAATGTGTAGGCTATGGCTTTTGTAGGTGTTTCAATGGCACAGAAATTTAAGCAATGATGACAGAAGCGAACTCCTATAATATGTCCATTCAACTGCGCTGGACTTAAGTCGTTCGGCGAAGTCTCCGATGATTTGGCCATTTGGAAGAAATGCCAGCTGATAGAAACACACACAGCAATTATTCATTCATTCATTCATTCATTCATTCCGAGCATTTATATAGCGCCCCTTCAAGGAACCTACTCAGAGGCGCTCCCAGCCCAGCCACGGCTGAACAGAGAAGACTTGAGAAGGCGGCAGTAAGCAGGCAAATTGCTGCGAGGCATCAAGCGCAGCTCAAGTGGGAGCCCATTCCAGGTTGAGGGCCCAACAACCGAAAAGGCTCGGCGCTGCTTGAGACATAAACGGGCCCGGGGACAAGGAGCTCTCCCTTGGCCGAGGAACGCAGAGCCCGACGGGGGGCTAGGTCAGAGACAGGACGACAGAGGTCAGATAGGTATGATGGAGCACAGCCAGCAAGGCACCGCCAAACTAAGGCTGCTATCCTGTAAGAGATGCGCTGCGAGGCAGGAAGCCAGTGCAGAACATCGCGCATGTAAGCAGAGACTGAAGCGTATTTTGGAATACGACCAATCAGTCGGGCAGCAGAGCGGAGGACCCGGTCAAGACGGCTTATTAGTCCAGAAGGGAGACCAGCGAGAATCGAACTACAGTTATCGACTCTGCTGGTAACAAAGGCATGGACAAGAACAACGGCAGCATCATGAGAGAGAGAGCGGAGCACAACACGCAACTGGCGGAGCTGGTAGTAACAGCTTCGCGTAAGCAAGTTAACATGTTGCGAAAAACTAAGCTCTTGGTCGAGCGTCGCTCCAAGGTCACGTACAGTAAGTGAAAAAGTGACATGAGGGTAAGTTTCAGCCAACAGTTGCATGTCTACACCGGCCAGCTGTCGGCGACTACCAAGCCAGATAAATTGAGTTTTGGATGGGTTTAAGAGCAGACGGTTCGAGGCCATCCAACCAGAGAGTGCATCAATAGCACGGCACATCAGCCCAACAGAGGCCGCCGCATCGGCCGCACGGCAGTGGACATAAGCTTGTATATCATCAGCATAAAGCTGATGCAGCAGCCCACTAGACCGCAGCAGGGAGCTAATATCAGCTGTATAAAGGATGTACAGCAAAGGGCCCAAAACCGACCCTTGGGGTACACCAAAAGGGGCAGGGACCCAACGGGACCTAGAGGACCCAACCACAGCACAGTTTGTGTGCCCAGTGAGAAAGGAAGAAAGCCAATCTAAGGGTTTGCCAGTCAGCCCAAAGGAGACAGCAAGACGCTTAAGCAAGATAGAGTGGTCGACAGAATCAAATGCCGAACTGACATCAAATAGGGCCAATAGAGTTATCTGACCACTGTCCATGGCGCCATAGAAGTCCGAAAGAAGGCGAACCAATAAAGTCTCGGTGGAATGATTCCTCCGAAAACCCGACTGTAAGGGAGGTAGCAACCCATGCATGTCTAAATAAACAAACAGTTGGTTAGCTACAATACGCTCTAAAGTTTTAGAGAGGAATGTTACATTAGCGATAGGACGGTAATTCGCAGGATCACTTGCGTCCAGTCCATCTCGCTTCAAGACAGGAAGAAGAACAGATCGCTTCTGTGACGCAGGCAGTTCAGCTTCCTGAATCGACCGGTTACAGAGCTCGGTGAGGAAGGGAAGGAGGTCGTCAACGTGCTCGAATCTAAAAGAACAGAACACAGTTCAGACAAATCAATAAACGTCGGTTCTACAAGTAGTCAAACGAGCTCGTAGTATAGGTGAATCTGTCCACACTAGCCTCAGCGAAAATCAAATATTATTAACCCTCGGTGGCACCCCTTTTTGAAAAACACGTTTCAGTACCCCTGGGGGTCAAAAGGACCCCCACTATTTAGAAGCATGTTTTGAGTATAATATTTCCAATGAAACAACTAATGCACAATATCAACATAGTAGATATAATATCTGAAGTCATAGCATCCAAATTATAATATATCATAAGAAGATATAGGTCTGTGGTTCGTATCGATCTTCTTGACAAGGAAGCGTGTTCGAAAATATTCAATTAGTCGTCCTTGCATGTATCGCACACGAATGATTTCGCTGCATGATTTCCGCAAACGAACTGCTGACAATTACTGCATCTATAATTCACTTTAGTGTCTTTCACTCTGGGACACACATGACACCTTCCTCTCTTCTTGCTGGCGTCTGGTGCGGGTCTCTCAGCCTCAGGAATTCCCAGCGCAAGAAAGCAACGCTTCATAGACGCCTGTACATAGATCCGAGGATCCGCTCGTCTGGTTAGTATCCATGGCCAACACATCGCAGTACCTGCCTCTAGAAGGAATAGTCTCTTTCTTGATCCGCGCTTACGACACTTCATTTATTATTCTAGCTTACCTATCACCTTGTGTATGTATGTATGTAAGTATGCATGCATGTATGTATTGATGGATGGATATATGTGTGTGTATGTATGTATGTACTTGTAGGTAGGTGTACATGCATGTATGCATGTTCATGTACACATGCATGGGTGTATATTCAATGTCTTAGAAGTTAATACGCATGCATTGCATAGTTGAGGAAATATATACAAGAAATATATGTGGGGGTCAAAAATACCCCCAGGGGTACTTCAGAGGGTTAATAACAGTGTACACAAGAATGCTGAAATTGATGGCGACGTTTTAATTAATATTCTAAAAGTATTATTTCTTTTAGTATTACTTTTTGATGACAGCGATGCAGAATACAGAAATGCTGTCGGATTTTAGTCGAAATAAATTATTTGTATTTGAATATAATCTCAATCGTAAACCAGTCGTTCAAATCTTTTATATTAAATCCGTGTTTGATATTCAGAATGGTGCTCTTTGTTATGGCAAATCAGCGTCCAAAGACACCGGTTTTAATTCAATTTGATCAAGACCCCGAACACGTGGGCTTATTGCCAAAAATTATTTCTACCATTAATTATTAATGACAGAATTATTACTTCCGCTATCAGACGAAATTAATTCTTCCTATGTGAAGTAGAAGCATATATGTATTGAGTTGAGTTGAATAAAAGGCCCCGTCTGCAGCAGGTAATTCGTGAGTTGCTTTGCCATTTCGTTAAAGTTTGGTGAAAATTCCTGAAGCGATTTCTTAAATTCTTCTTAGACAAGTCGAGAACTTGGAGGGTAAAGTGTTTTGTTCTTACTTAGTGCGATATAAGAATTTTACCAGATAAAATTCATTTACTTTTTGTAAGCAGCAGATTTACACTTTTCGGTTTACCCTTTGGAATATACCGACATAAGTAGTCAGCGAGTATCATATCACTCAAAACAATTTTAAAACTGAATTCGTCTATTGCTAATGTATTTTTACAATCCCGATGTGAAGCACAACGCTCTCAGTGTTTAGCCTGTTTATACAGAGCTTAATAAGAACTGCAGTTCTGGTTATACTAAGGTATTTAAACGTAAACAGTTTCATAATGTATATGCAAATGCGGTCTTTAGGTGACTGCCTAACACTGTTTCAGTTCTACTAGCTGATGCGGTTTTTCTAACCAACTACAATACTTTGACAAACTTCTCATTAGAATTACTACGAGAGATGATTGAAACTAGAAATAGGTCAAAATTCCTTCGCTATTATATAAATACCACTTGCTTTAAATATTCATTCTTATCGAACATTTGTATAGCGCCTCTTCAGAAAACTACTCAGAGGCGCTCCTGACTCCAACACGGCCAAAAAGAACAGTTTTAAGGTGAGGAAAGAACATAGGAGAGAAGGACCTAGGAACAAGGCGAAGCTCCAGAGGGAGGCCATTCCAAGTCGAGGGACCAACCACCAAGAAAGCGCGTCTCTGCATAGTGGAGGTTCGAGCAAAAGGGACAAGTAGGAGACTCTGTTCAGATGAGCGGAGGAATCGAGAGCATCTAGCACTAAGAACAGGGCAACAGAGCTCACGAAGATAGGCAGAAGCGAAGCCTAGTAAGCAGCGCCAGACTAGGGCAGCTATCCTGTATGCAATCCGCTGCTCAGAGGGGAGCAAGTGGAGAACGTCGCGCGTGAATCCAGAGACATGGCCAAATTTTGGTATGCGGCCGATAAGGCGGGCAGCAGAACGCAAGATCTGATCCAGGCACCCCAGTCGAAAAGCCGGGAGGCCAGCATAAAGTGAACAACAGTAATCAAGTCTGGTCGTGACAAAGGCATGGACAAGAGTGGAGGTAGCAGAAGCAGTGAGTGAGCGGGCGACAGTGCGAAACTGGCGCAATTGGTAGAAACAGTCACGGCTAAGGAGGTTGATGTGGGGAGCAAAGGAGAGCTCTCGGTCCAAGGTCACACACAACAGAGGAGAAAGTGAAAAGGCACTGGGCCTTCTCGGCTGCAGCGAGGGCGACCATGTCTAGCCTAGCCAGTTGCTGGCGGGTGCCCAGCCAGATGAACTGGGTTTTAGCAGAGTTAAGCCGCAGCCGGTTCGACGACATCCAGGTCTCAAGGGTTCCCATGATCGAGCTCATAGCCCGAGTGGTCGCAATAGCGTCAGAGGCTGCAGAGCAATGCAAGTAGGCACTGCCAGGCGCTCGATGTCTCCAGGACATCGTCTGCATATAGCTGGGTCAAAGCAGAATAGGAAGCGAGAAGCGAGGCAAGGTCAGAAGTGTATATGAGGTAGAGGAGGGGTCCCAAGACGGAGCCCTGGGGTAGACCGTAGGGCCGGGTACCCATGGGGACCTGGTTGACCCATGAACCGTGCAGAAGGAGCGTTCCCTAAGGAAGAATCCCAGCCAGCACAGGAAGACAACAGACAGCCCAAAAGATATTTGTAACCGATCGAAAAGTATCTCATGGTCCACAGTGTCAAATGCCGCGCTGACGTCAAAAACTGCTAGTAAAGTGAGTTGCGATCTGTCAATACCTCCGCAGATGTCAGAGAGGAGGCGGAACAGCAGGATTTCGGTAGAGTGACCTTTACTAAATCCTGACTGGATCGTAGGCAGCAGATTGTTGGTCTCAAGATACGACGTGAGCTGGCAGGCGACGATCTTTTCGATGAGCTTGTACCTACATTGCTGAAGCCTGAATGGTTCTTCGCTAGTACGTGGGCGCATTCCTTACGATCGACGATTCCAAATGGAGATGTCTTTTACTACATCCATGAAAGCATTGTTACATATTATTGTTGAAAGATGAGGATAACACAGTATCTTAAAATGCAATTAAAATCTCAACCACAAAACAATTGTCTTATACAACATGGTAAAAACAAAAACCGCCGGTATCTTCGCACGGGTCACTTTCTGTTGAAGAGACCGTTACTAAAATGAATTTCTATGAAAAGCGTCTCGGTTGGTTCAATGTTGACACAAAATCGACATCATTAAGTACATGTGGGGCGCGGTGGTGTAGGGGTATGTTCAGTGCCTTGCAGCCGGAGGGTTGCGGGTTCAAATCCACCTCAAGCTGCCGCGTAGGGACCCTGGGAAAGTCCTTCACTCGCAATTGCTCATGATGCGAGTGATATTTCATCGCTTTTCAGCCACTTTTAATGTGTTCTGTATAAAGCATACATGATATACGACACATGATAATGAAATCTTATGATTTTGCAATATCTTAATATTTCAGATGAAGACATTCCTGATGCTCGTTTTCTGCCTTCTGGCGATTGCCCATGGTAAGATATTGAACAATATATACATATACATAAAATAATAATAAATAATAATAATAAATAATAATAATATATATATATACATGTATATATAACAATAATAATCTCGTTCTTTAAAGACGTTTCTTTTCCCCCGGGGTTTTCGTGCTGAGAGCGCTTCTGAATAGTTATTCTGAGAGAGGCGCTATATAAATCTTTAGATACAATACAATACAATACAATAATAATTATAAGAAACCAGCATAAGAACCAAATAAACATTCTCTTCGCTTGAGGGTGATTACGGATTCCGTTGTTAGGTCTGTTTGTGTCAAGATTTTCTTTTTTCTTTTTACAAGTCTTAATTAGAAGACAAGATGAAAAGCATAACGTCACAATAATAATAATAATAATAACAGTGACAATTTATATGTCACACCAAAAAATTAACTGACTAACAACAAAATATTTACAAACTGCATTAATTACTGTACTTATGAAAGCAATTGCACTAATTAACATTATTCTTTGGAATAATTAAGAAATAGTTATTACGATTAGGGCGGAGGACTATAACAGGCGCTTGACGTAATCGATAGCCACCTTCAAATCAAGCTGGGTGCAGGTCTATTCATGCGAGGATCGGTTAGCGATTCTTTAACTACAGCTGCAGACAGGGCCACGTTAAGGCAAGTGCAGGCCCGAGTGCTGTAAAAGCGTGATTACCTTCCAAACGCCCCCTCTGACACCATGCACGCACATAGCTATAACATAGGCCTACTTAGGCCTAGTAGCGATTTTTAACTGCCTAGAGACTCAATACACAAGTAAAGCTACTTTACTATCTGTACACACACACATTGATTAGTGTCAGTTAAATAACTATAAGTAATTAAATTAATTATTACTTCGTATTTATCTATGTTGCACCATTTTCTCTAGATTTAACAGTAAGTTAATAAAAAGCACATTAAAAAGTCTTCACTTCCGAAAATGCGGGCCCCTCAAAACTGCGGGCCCGGGTGCTGCAGCCCCTTAGCACCCACCTTAATGCGGCCCTGGCTGCAGACGTTGCTCCCTCTGTCTCTCATTTTCTGCGTTGTCTGTTTTAAAGTCACCGTGGCTCAAGTAGTGACCCCAGAAGTGGCGAAGCAAACCTTTGACAACTTAGATACGGACAAGAACGGTTTCCTTGATGCATCGGAGCTCGAGGGTCTCGTTAGAAAGTGGAGCGTGACGATCGGAGTGCCTCTTTCGGAAGCGCAGATCAAGAAGATCGCCAACGTAAGTAATAGACCATCATCGTGATCGTGATCGTCGTAGTCATCATCATTTGAATCCATGTAATCATTTCAACATGGGACGGAGAGATGGTTGAATAGTAACACGCTGGCACGAAAATCAGAGGTACGCGGGTTCGATACTCGCTAACCCCATGACCTCGACTCAGCTTTCAACTTCCTAGAGTAAAATGAGCAGCAAGACAGCTGGGCGCCTTGCAGGGTGCCATAGAGTTAAATTCGACTTCTTTATCATGTGTTACTACTATATAATAATTATAATCTAACTGCGTACTTGTTAGTTTGAATCAAGAAACGAATATCATTATTATTATCTCCATCATCACAAGCGCCGCATTACAAAATATGATGTCAGTATGGTGTTAGGCTTATCACATATTTTCAAAAGAACTCATTTGAAAAGAATAAAGAATAGAGCGCGGCGCTATTCAAACCGCATTTAAAAATTAATTTTGTGTTCAATTTCAATTCAATTTCAATTTCAATTTCAGTTCGTTGGGGAAGAATTGTATACTTGTGCTGAGTTCTTGTGATGAGAGTAATTGTGTCTCCGTGGATTCTGTTCTATCTCGTGCAATGCTCAGCTTTTGAGCAGTGCTTTTTTAATTTTATAGTTTACGACTACGACTCTTATAATTATCTGCTCTCTGTCAACAGGTAGTACTCGTGGAATCAGATGCAGATGGTGATGGAAAAGTCACTTTCCAAGAGATCTACACGTCCCTACTGACAGAGAGTGGAGTTGTAGATTAAACGTCTCAACTACGCTGCTCCAGTATAGGCATAGACAAGGTAAAGTTGCAGAACGGTGTGAAATATTCACTTTTGCCTATCAGTCGACTGATTATTTAAGTATAATTTCTGATGCTCATTATATCTTTGGATGACTTATAGTTTCAATAAGTTTTCAACTAGTCGAGTGCATTTAAATATAAGGAGACAAGGTTAAGTTTCAGAGCGATGGCAATTTTTATTTGTACCTATCCATAAACTGTTTGTTTCAGTTTTCAACGAAACGAGTGTGTTTAGATGTAAGTTGAATTCAGAAAGCTTTATCTGTTTGTTTCAGATGACCACTTGATGCTGTAAAGCGTCTTATGAATGGTCACTTGCACTACATACGACAGGCGAGAGTTCAACTAAATTGTCCATGCTAATTATTTTCTAAAGACAGACTCTGCTTTGTGCTATTGCTACATGGGAAAAATCAGGGTCAAAATATTAAAGCTCCCTTAACATTTTGCAGTGCTTTTCAAACTTACGCTCTTATCGATTTAGCCAAATTTTGATTAGATAAAATGTATAAATTCACAGTTGGAGAGATGAATAATTTATAAACTTTCGAGAAATTCATCTCAGATTTTTACAACAAGCCATAATTTTCATTCAAGACCTCGTGATCTTAGATGATTTTGGCATAATAACTGTAGATTTCAGTGTTGAATCAGACAAAATATACGTCTTTTAATTCTACAAGGCCTCGTGTGTTTGTCTATTTGTTCCAGGTTAGAAGCATGCACAACGCGATTGACACTCATTTACGCAAACAAACCTGCACAGTTACAAAAGCAAACACACCCACACACACGTATGTAATATTATGGCTTCTGCATGGCTCAAGGGATAGTGATAGTCTAGTGAAAGTTTGTCAGTCCAAGGTCGGGGGTTCTTATGCACGCCATCGCTCATGTAGGCCTAGTTTCTTTCGTGATGTCTGCTCCATTTGAAGGCCTTCCTTAAATCGGCTAAAATGAGCGAACTTAACGTGTTCTGTAGGTTCTAATATTACGCGGCCAGGGGAGACTAAGAAAAATTAAGTCACTCACAATGCATACCAATGTCGGCCTTTGGTTGATTAGTTTAACAGACCCGTTTGCTCCCTTCTCTTTGACACCCCCTCTTCTTTGTTTACACATAATTATTGAAACTTCCGCATGCGTACACTTTAAAAGGCAGTCGATATGACGCAGCCAAGCACAAAACAAAGAGTATTTTCATGGATATCCCAACCATGGCAATTAAACCAACTCATACCCATACTTTCAGCATTCCTACGTCAAGTCAGAGGTTCAAAAGTGCGTTCATCTATTGGTCATATCAGCATTATTAGATACCTCTGACCTTGGGCCCTACTCACTTTCTTAGACGATCCTGTACAGCCGTATAAACATCTCGCTATTTACCGGACATTGTGCATGTTGGAGGGGTTGCTTAGAGGTTCAACATTAATTATGTCAACAATAAGAATCGCAGTGAGTAAGACTGCGTAGGACTAGTCCATAAAACATCAGCAGAGTCAATTAGTGACCATGTTCGGGCAATGTAGGCCACTTCAGGCGGCATGTGTAGCGATGCAAAGGACGCATGGATTGCCAACACGGTTTTGGGCTACAGATGGGGTGGGTGTAATAAAATTATGGCAAATTCTGTCGGCAGTCGATTGCAAAGGACGAATTAAGTCTAGTGCTCAGTTTACATATTGCTGGAGCTCTTTCATTCCCTGCATATACATGTACCAACGAAACTGCACGACAGCAAATAGATCCCTATTATGCAGACACAGGCTTAATTCATCGGGTTTTGATCGTAGAGGTCTATGATCATATTCGTCGGGTACCTATACGGCGCTATTTAAATGGCCATGTACACACACACATGCAGACAAACAGACATACATACATCGGGTCGGGTACCCAAATACGCCGTATAGGTACCCGACGAATATGATCATAGATACATACATACATACATACACATACATGCATACATACATGCATACACACACACATGCATACATACATACATACATACATACATACATACATACATACATACATTACATACATACATACATACATACATACATACATACATACATACATACATACATACATACATACATACATACATACATACATATATGGCCCGTTAGACTGGTGTGTACATGCAGAGCTTCTCTCAGTTTCAGGGAGTGGTGTGCCGCTATAGACACACTTTCTTTGCACATAAATAAATTTGAGACGATGATGAACCCAATGTACCATGCGGATCAGAATACTGGAGAATCCGAAAGCATTAATATAAGAAAGAAATTATCAGTCGAAATGAGTAGGCTATTGATTGTTGCATGAACAATTTTAAAAGGTCAAAGAAATGTAAGGAACGATGACAGAAGACACCTCCTGTATTTCCATTAAATTGTACTGGACAAAGTCGTTCAGCCAAGTCTCTGATGGTTAGGCCATTTGGAAGGAATGCCAGCTTAATGAAACACACACTTCATCACAGGCGCGAATCTAAAGGAAGAGAACACAGTTCAGGCAAATCAATCACAACGTTGGCTCTAAGTGTAGTCATACGCGAGCTTAGGCCTGTAGCCAGTTTCTTCCCTTTATTTTTTCATTTATTCAGAAAATTAATTTTGCATAGCTCAATCACCAGAAATTAATAGGAGGAGCTTCTGCGCTAGCCTCAGTGACATCAAATATTAATAGGAACAGGGCACACAAGAATGGCAGTCATGATGAAATTGATGACGACGTTTTAATTATTATACTATAAATAGCCTATATGATTTATTTCAGTATTATTTTCTGATGACTGAAATATTATCAGAATTTTCAATCGAAATTAATTATTCGTATTTGAATATATGTTACGGAAATTGTAGTCGTAAAGATGTCGTTAATCTGAAATTAAATCTGCGTTTGATAGTTACAATTGTGTTCTTTGTTATTTCAAATGAAAGCAACGTCGTTGATCTGGTTCTAACAACACCTGTGGCTATTCAATACTCTGAACAGGTGTCGCAGTGATATCTCCAGTTATTGCTAATACTATTTTCTACCATTCATTTTGGATGATAGAAATATCAATTTTCTACAGGAAGTATAAGCATATATGTATTTCATTGAACAAAATAAAAGTCCCCATCAAAAGAGCAGGTAGGCTACTTCGTGAGCTTCTTTGCCATTTGGTGACAGTTTGGGGGAAACTTCCTGAAGTGATTTCTTCAATTCTTCATAGAAAAGCCGAGAACTTGGAGGGTAAATTGTTTTGTTCCTACTTAGTGTGATATTAGAATTTCTATCAGATCGAATTGGTTTAATCATCTAGTAAGCAGCCGATTTGTGATTTTTCAGTTTTCTCCTTTGACTGAAAATGGTAATATCATTTTACTACAGCCTTGGAGGCTTATTCATCGTTCGGGGTGCGATTTGTTTTACAAACATGACATAAACTAAACCAATGATACCTTAACAGGTATTCAAAATCTAGGTCCAAATGAAATATGAGATCATTTTAATTACAATGAAAACTTGTTTGGTTCAGATGTGCGCTGTGAGTGATTCTTCATTGTTTTCCATTTTGTTTTAATTTGTTTATAATAAAATCTTATGATTTTGCAATATCTTAATATTTCAGATGAAGACATTCTTGGTAATCGCATTCTGCCTTCTGGCGATTGCCCATGGTAAGTCAATGTGCAATGTAGGCTGTATTAAATATTAATAATTATAGGAAACTAACTTAAGATCCAAATAAGCATTGGCTTTCCGTGAGTGTGAATGCGTCCTCTCTTGTTAGCTCTGTGTGTAAGTAAGGTCATATAAGATACCCGTTAGCTCTGAGACTTAAGACTAATTATGCTTTATTGAAGCGCCTGCAGTCGCAATACCGGAACATCGGACAAGAAGAACATTCGAGCAATGTTAAATCACAAAAATCGTAATATGCGATTATAAAACTGTCATTCTATGGAGCTGTGAGAGAGTAAGGATAGAGTAAGAAGAAAGATCAGCAATAAAGTCAACTGAATAGCCTAATTTCTCATATTAAAACCACATCGGTTAATAGATCAGCACGCGGGATCTCACGTTAGTGTGAACGAGGACGGAATGAGTAGGTAACATTCTTTACAGTATATCAGGGTGTAAACAATCTAGGACATGGCTGGGGCTGTAAAGCACTGAAGAGTAAAGGGAGGAATTAGCACGGCCACAGAGGTCATCGATCTATTTTAATTTTAAAACGTTTATTAGTCAAGATGAACAAGCATAGCGTAACACCACAAAGTTAAATGACTGACAGACATTGGCGTATTTATGGATGGTTTTACGGGTTGAAATTTACCCAAATAAGCAGTTTGTACATGCTTTTACATGTGAAATACCAAGCAAACTTAATTTTTGCGACCTTCCAATGGAACCTCGCCGTAATCTTAAAACCCCTCCGAAATGTTTTCCTGGATATGCACCTGCTGGCAACGACGACATAGCTACTAAATACATTAAATACTTTAGTAGTTATGAGAGCATTGGCGCTTATAATGAAGAAGTAATCATTCGATTAGAGTGTTCAATCGGTGAACTATAACAGGCGTTTGACTTAACCGATAACCACCTTTAAATCAATCTGGGCGTGCCTATGTGAGGTTTAGATAGCGTAGGATCAATTCTTTAACTACAGCTGCAGACGTTGCTCCCTCTGTAACTCATGTTCTGCGTTGTCTGTCTTTAAGTCACTATGCCCCTGGAATCGACCCCGGAAGAACATCAACAGGCGCAGCAGACCTTTGACAACTTCGACACGGACAAGAGCGGTTATCTGGATGCATCGGAGGTCGAGGGTCTCGTTAGAAAGTGGAGCGAGATTAACAGAAAGCTTTCGGACGAGGTGATCAAGAAGGCATCCGCTGTAAGTAATGGACCATCATCGTCCTCTTGATCGCGATCGTCATCATCAGCATCCAAATCCTTGTAATCATTTCAACATGGGATGGAGAGATTGTTGAATGGTAACACCCTGGCACGAAGATCAGAAGGACGCGAGTTCGATACTAGTTTGTCCCATGAGGTTGACTCAGCCGTCAATTCTCTGGAGTTAAACTAGGAGTGAGCCAGATGGGCGTCTTGCAGACTGCCATACAGTTAAATTCGAACCCCGTTACACTTGTCGTCATCTGTTACTACTGTATAATGTAATTTGACTGCGTAGCCTACTTGTCAGTTTGAATTCAAAAAAAGAATATTATTTTTATTACCTTCGTCAACACAAGCGCCGCATTACAAAATAAAATGTCACCCGAAAGTAAGTGTTAGGCTTATCACACAAAAGAACTCATTTGAAAAGAATGGAGCTCGGCGCTATTCAACCGCATTTAAAACTGAAATTTCTGTTCCTTGTTAACCAGTTCATCATGAAAGAATTGTATAGGCTACTTGTGGAATGGTTTGGACGAGAGTAGTAGTGTCTCCGTGGACTTGTATCGGTCGTTGATAATCTCATGCAATGCTCAGCTTTTGAGCAGTGCTTCGTTAATTCAACAGTTTAAGATTATGACTCTTATGTCTACTCTCTGTCAACAGGCAATACTCGAGAGATCAGATGCAGATGGTGATGGAAAAGTCACCTTCCCCGAGATCTCCAAGTTCCTGCTGAGACAGGGTGGATTTGATTACTAAACGTCTCAACCACGCAGCGCCAGTAAGTATTGACAACGTAAAGTTGCAGAACGATGTGAAATATTAACTTTTGCCCTTCGGTCGACTGATTGTTTAAGTTCTAATTTCTTGTGCTCATTAGATCACCGGAAGACTTATAGGTCGGAGACACACAAGTTTTCAACTAGTCGAGTGCATTTAAATATAAGGAGACAAGGTTAAGGTTGCAGAGCGATGGCATTTTATTTGTACCTATCCATAAACTGTTTGTGTACGTTTTCAACTAAACGAATGTGTTTAAATGGGTATCCGGACATTTCCCCGGACATTTCCCCGGACATTTCCCCGGACATTTCCCCCCGACATTTCCCCGGACATTTAGGGCAATTCCCCTGGACATTCCCCCATTTGATCACTTACGGGCATAAATATTGATGAGAAAGTGCAATTTATTGGCTGTACTAAGAAGCTGTGTTAATTATCAAGAAATATTAACGTGCATTAATATTCAGAGCTTATACACGCATAAGATGCGTAGTGGATCCGTTCACGCCCCGGACGTTAGCTTTTAGGGTCAGGTTAGGCGTCGTGAGGGTCGGTTAGGGTCAGGGTTTGGGTTAGTGTCGTCATTAGAAAATATGAACAATCTTCCACCGCATTCGGGATTGTTTATCAGTCGGCTCCTTTCACATCACCAAAATCATGTGACACGCATTGACCAATTGCGTTGCGGGCGTGATTCTAGTCAGGACTGTGTATAGGCTCACGTCGGGCGTGACTGTATCCACGACCATTAAATATAGTTCAAGCAGCGATCGAGTCTGGAGTACTTGAGCGGAATAGCACATAACTTGCAGTTCTGAATGCGTAGTGGTGTCTGATTAGAAACAGTGTATTAAAATTATGAAATGCTTCATGCACATGCCTCTACTTGATAATTAATACAGCTATATAAATAATTAATAATTAATTGAGATTGCAAATAAATGCACTTTCTCATGAATATTTATGCTGGGTAAGTGATCACAGGGGGAAATGTCTGGGGAATTGTCCTAGGGGGGAATGTCCGGGGAAATGTCGGCGGAAAATGACCCGGGGAAAATGTCCTGGGGAAATGTCCTAGACCCGTTTAAATGTAAGTTGAATTCAGAAAGCTTTATCTGTTTGTTTCAGATGACCAGTTGATGTCGAAAGATGGTTATGGATGGTCACTTGCACTACATACGACAGACGGGTGTTCGACAATAATTATTTATCGATGCTAATTCTTGACTAAAGACATACTTTGCTTTGTGCTATTGCTACACAGACAAAATCAGGGTCAAAATGTTAAGGCTCCCGTAACTTTATACTATTTGCAGTGCTTCTAAACCTTACTCTCTGATCGATTTAGCCAAATTTGGTCAGATAAAATGTAAAAACCACAGTTGGATCGATGAATAATTAACAAAGTATGGCCAAATTCATCTCAGATTTTTACAAGACATAGTTTCATTCAAGATCTCTTGACCTTAGATGGGGCTCACAGATTTTGGCATAATAATTGTAGCTTTTAGTATTCAATAAGATTAAATATATGTCTTTTAATTCTACAAGGCCTCGTGTATTTGTCTATTTGTTCCAAGTTAGAAGGATGCACAACGCGATTAACACTCATTTACGCAAACTAACGCGCACAATCACACACACACACACACACACACACACGCACACGCACACGCACACGCACACACACACACACACACACACACACACGCACACGCACAGGTACATCGGCACGCACACGCACGCACGCACACACACACACACGCACACACACACACACACACACACACACGCACGCACACACACGCACACACACAAGCAAGTAAGTAAAGTAAGTAAGTAAGTAGTAAGTATTTCCTTTATTGAGAAGCACTAGCAAACGCACAGCACTGTACATAGCAAGATTAATACATTCAAACAAATAAACAAAAATTTCTATATACAACCATAGAATTGAATGAGAGGCTTTATTATACAGAGGAAGAAGAGCTAGAGCTAGTCATAGGGGGAAAAAGGGTTTAAATAGCCAGATCTAGGGAAAACATATCGTTTATTTGTATAGCATCCGGGCAAGGAAGCATTTCTGAGACAGGTTGTCAAACATGGGAAGCTCACGGTTATGGGACCGTGGCCGCAGGGAGTAGCGCGATTGCTTGATCGGTGGCAACAATTTATGCAGAACATGACAAGGATTGTGCAGAATACAGGCAAAGAGTCTAGTATCCGCATTGCTGCATAGAGTCTCAAATGAGGGAGAAGATGGAGGTAAGTACCCCTGGCGTACCAACCTTCGGATAATTCCCTCAAGGGCCTCCCGTTCCTGAACTCTCGCAAAGCCCCACCACACAGGCGAGCAATACAGCATCATACCAACCGTAGTGGCACGAACTACATCAAATAAACTGTCCCCCGAGAGCCCATGCGACCTCAGGATCCGAAGTGCATAAAAGGACTGCCTTGCTTTTATGGTCAGACGTTTAATGTGACTAGAGAACCCAAATTTCGCTGTAAGCTCAACACCAAGAATATTTAGGGTTTGCACTCTTGCGATACCTTTTAGAGGAGGGGGGGAACATACCAATGGTACCCCGGGGACGCGTGAAAATTATCTCACAGGATTTGCTTGAGTTAAGCTTGAGGTTGCAACTCTGTGCCCATACACTAATATGCTCAAGCTCAATCTCAGTTGTAGTGATACTTGATGCAGGGACAGCGAGATAGCAATCATCTGCATATTTAAAAATGCGATTGCATTTATTAACAGGTTTTAAGTCAGAGATTGCAACTACGAAATCCATCGGGCCCAAACCGGAACCTTGAATAATACTTGCATTAATTCGTGCCAGAGAAGATATTACACCGTTAAACCTAGTGCAATGACTTCGATTATGAAGTAAATTCAAAATCCAATTAAAAATGTGATCAGGAATTGGGAGAGAAGCAAGTTGTTCGGCTAGATATGAATGTCTGACAGTGTCAAAGGCTTTGGAAAAATCCAATGAGACCAAACGTACATAGGGTTCATAGCATAAGGTTTCAAGGATGTGGTTAGATACAGCCATCAAAGCAGCAGCCGTTGAACCCGTAGGTCTAAAGGCATACTGATCATCAAATTTGTGATTAGTGTCTGTGTTGGTGATTACCGGGTACATATATATACGGGTAACGATTTTTCAAGAATTCTACAAAGGATGGAAGTAATGGAGATGGGGCGGTAATCCGATTCCATTCTTGGGCATGCCACTTTGGGGATTGGTGTAATACAACTTAACTTCCACTGTGGAGGAACATATGAATGTAACAAAGCATTTCTAAAAAGGGTTGTGATGGGTGCAGCCAACAGGTGAGCCATGCTGCTGAAGAACCAGGATGGGACACCATCCGGGCCCACGGAAGATCCACGGATATTTGTTAACATAGTGAAGACATGGTATTCATCTATAAAATCAATTTCGAAAGGGGCAGCCGTTTGACGTGGCCTGGGTTCAGTATAAAGGTTATCGGTGGATATTTTACTATAATGCTTGTTTAGAGAGTCTGCATTTATATTGACATTAGATCTCTGGTCATTTCTATTGGCACAACCACTTCGGAGACGCCGTACTTCAGTCCATAGTTTCTTTGATCCTTTGCGTAGACCATCAGAAGATGAAGCATTAGTCTTCGTTATTATTCTTTGAATTCTATCAGCCAGGGCTGATGCCGCCTCAGCAGACACGCACACACGTATGTTATATCATGGCTTACACGTAGCTCGAAGGAGGATCAAATGATAGCGATTGTCAGGTGAAAGGCTGTCAATCGAAATGTCGTGGTTCCTATGCACGACATCGCAGGTCTAGGCCTAGTTTCTCTCGAGATTTCTGCTCAGCTTGAACGCATTCCTTAAATCAGTTAAAAATGTTAGCTGATTTAAGGAAGGCGCTCAAGTAAAGCATAGGCCTATACGTGTAATATGCACACATGCTTACATACACACATACATTCATACATACATAGTTACATACATACGTACGTACATGCATACATACATACATATGTACGCTTAGTTTCATGCATGCACACATGCATACGACCTTTTCATGCATCCATGCATGATGCATGCATATCATTTCATAGCATGCCTGCATACGTGTGCATAGATACCGAGATACATACAATGCCAAAGCCGAGTCTGGTCTCCTGCCTAAGAAATATTGTCCTAGATTTCCACTGTATAGTGAAGCCACATCTGATTTCTGAATCTACGATCATAACCCAAAATTCATTCAAAACAAAATAATCACGTTTTAAACAGCTACAGTGTGACACGCCTCTGGCCCGGTGTCATTTATAAATATCTCCTATCGATTTTCTTTTCCTGCATAGAGTTACTCATGCAAATCAAACTTCTTCCTTCATCACTGAACTCTTCATTCAGTCAATCCATCCCATTTCATCCTCTGCAGCCTCGTTTTCTGGTTTGCAAAGAAACGACAGAAGACATTTACTGCTTAGTCATCCAATTCAAGCTGTGACAAACAGCTGCCGCGGAGTTTATTGACGATGATGTTGACAATTCTAAAATTAGCAACAAGAAATACACCCAGTTTGACAGTTTATCTTGTCATAATCGTAGGTCTCTAATCGTAACAGTAATCTCCAAACTTCTAAAGCGCCACCCGAGAGCAAAGCGCAGGGCAGCAGCTTATTCACGAGCGCTGAGTCGAGTCAGAGGGATTGTACAAAGGGTTGTCCGAAGGAAGTCGGAGTCCCATTGCCAGAGGGTCAGATGGGGCAGAGTAGCTGCTAAGGCGGGTGTCGTTTAGGTCGAGATTGGAAGGTGAAGAATGAGCCGGGGTCATAGGTCAATATGCAGCTTGTCAGCCCCGGCTACTTCACCTGAGGCCTTGAACATCGATTGACTTGTTAGGCAGTATGACAATGGCGCTACAGAAGTCATTGGAAAAGATTACTTTACATATATATATATCTAATTCTAATATTGAAGAAAAAAATGGATGAAGCAAGCCAACATGGAGACTAATACCGCTAATGATTTTATTAGACAATAATAAATAATTATCAACATTATTTAATTTATATTGTTGAACAAATAATTTACAAGAAGAATTATATTTTTAATAGTTAATTGTATTAAAATAAATTTTAATAAAAAGATAAAATAATTTGCATTCATAAATCATTTGCAAAAACTTTAAGCTGATCCAAAAAGTAAACCATTATTATAACTTTCTTGGTTTCGGCGTATGAGGGGAACAGGCAATCCCCTTCGCTCACCGTCTGATATTCCCAGTCTATTGTCCTTGGACTCAGTTTGTAACTGAGTTCACCAGTGGTCACAAGTATAGCAAAAAATCGAAACAATTTAACCACTCGACTCTCGCTTCCGACTATTTCTTCGAATGCAATATAATTTATTTATTATATAAATAAAATTGAAAAATAAACTAACATCGAGGTCCCACGAAGAGAGTTTGAAAAAATACGAGTTTAGGATTGAAAGGAAATCAATAGAGATTTTATGTCGGACTCCTTATGTTACCATCATAAAGTAAAGTCTGTCTGCTGACGTGTCACTAGGCTGAGTCTTTTCCCTTGAATTAGCCTCCGTCTCTCCTTACACAGCGCAGACGTTGCTCGCTCTTTCGCTGGTTAGTTTAGACGTGTCTCCTGTAAAGACTTTGTTAAGATGTCGAGAAAGCTGACTCCCGATGAGACTAAAAAACTGAAGGAATTCACCATAAAGGCCTTCAACACTTTCGATTTGGACAAGAGCGGACAAATCGACGTGAAGGAGTGCGAACAGGTCATCAGGCAGTTCAACGAGTCGAGCGAATTCCCGCAAAAACTTGACGATGCCACCATCAAGAAGGCGATCGACGTAGGTCCCTAAATAGCCTATAATAATTATTGTTCTCACGGTAATTATTGTGATAATTATACTGGCAACTGGACTCAGGTCTTCTCTCGGCATCTCTGGGTACCCCTCTGGCACGACGCAACCCTCGTGAATAAGCTGTTGCCCCGCCCTTAGCTTTAGATTGGAGCTTTAGGAATTTGGAGGTTACGACTACTCTTACAGTGATGGTCGTGTATGTTATGTAAATTTCCGAAATTTCTTAGCGCCCCACAACATTCAGAGAGACCAGCTAAGCTAAATCATCACCGATGCGATATCAAGTCCTCAATAGCCGGGCTGTTTGGTCCATTCCGGTGCCATGTCAGAAACCGGGGAGGTGAAGCCGAGGAGACAGCACGGTGGTATACCCTGCTCGAATCAGTCTATATACGCATCGTAGTTTGGAATCGTGCTCGTTCCATGATCGCCCGAAAAAACCTCTGCTTTAGTGACGGCGTGCATCATTGTTCCCTTCAGCCCATGGGCGTCCATGACCCGTAACGCATACATTGACCGCCTGGCCTTTGAGTTCACGTTGCTGGCGTGTAGATCGAAATTTAGATGCTCAGTCATATTGACTTTCTGAATTTTAGTGGCAGTAGTAGTAGTGTTAGTAGTAGTAGAAGTATACGGTGGAAATCGTTGATGATGGTCGTCCTGTGGTGACGTAGGAGTAGCATAAGGATGGAGTTCGGTTTTCAGTTGTGACTGGAAATCTGCAGGAGAAAGGGAGGAGACGTGAAATTAAGAGGCGAGGTAGGAGGATGCACGAACTGGCGTAGGTCTTTCGAGCGTTCATTTGAAAGAACTGGTGCAGCGTAGACTAAGGAGCGGTTGGAGAATTTCAAAGAGGAGGAGACTGGAGGCCGAGATAGATAAAGTTATGATGATGAGCGAGTAAATGTAGGCTGCGGTTGGGTGGTGAATAGCTGGTGAATGTAAGAGGGTTAAGAGATTTGATGGGCGCTGCAGTTGACTGTGATGGCGCCGCGGTTGTTTTGTAAAGGTTGTTTTCTTAACAATGATGAATTTTTGTCTTTGATTCGATGCCAGGAGTTCATGGGTATCGCAGACAAGAACGCCGATGGAAAAGTCAACCACAATGAGTTGTACAGAGCCCTTCTGGTGGCTCTCGATGCCCACGAGTAAACGGCCGCGTCCAACTCGGTATGATGCTTTTCTAAAACCCAGAGCCAGAATCTTTGCATTGGCTTGCATTTTACTAAAAGATTTTTCACATTGAAGCTCACATAGTCCACTAAACATTGAAATTTGGCCAGCCACAGAACTTAGGTAATTTCCTTTTGCTCAGTCTAAAAATTATTCATTCAGGCCATCTGACAAGACAGTCAAATGGTAATATCTACAACTAGAACTGTTCTTGGTGCTTGTTTCTGTTAACCCAACACAAACACATATGCATACATACATACATACATGCATACATACATGCATAGGCCTACATGCATACATACACATTCATACTTACATTTTGACTAATTTACTGTTACAGGGCGTTTCCTTGGAGATGGACAGCGCCAAACACAATGGTCAGTTAAATAGAAGAAAATGACCGATTGAACCTAAGCAATGTTATAGCTTAACTCTGTTTCTTTCTCAGTCTATCTCGAAACAAACACTTCGGCCTAGCGCTGACCGTGAACTACAATCTACTGCGGCTGTTAATTAGTTAGAGCCAAAAGTAATTACGGCGCTTATTGAAAATGGAAATGCGTAATTATTTTTTATTCTAGTCTTTGCTTAGTTTCTCTGTTCTGCTCTGTGTGAAATAAAGTATATTTGAAGAAATCGGATTCGTTGACGTTCAAACAAATTTGTTATATAAATATATATATATATATTATATATATCATTCATTCATTCATTTCAGAGATTTATATAGCGCCCCTTCAAGATTATCTACTCAGAAGCGCTCCTGACTCAACCCCGGCTAAAGAAAACAGTCTTCAGGTTAGAGAAGAATGTGGCCGCAAGGGCTCTATATATATATGCATGTATTCATTAGGAGTCGAAGTGGGAAACAATAGGTTACGGTATGGATATAAAAACCATTCCCTTCCCTTCCTTCCCCTCCCCTCCCCTCTCTTTTCCCCAGCCTCACCCCATCGCCTTCCTTTCTCCCTTTCCTTCTCTTTCCTCTCCCATTCATACCCATCTCCCTCTCAAACCCTTATCTTAGATGGGGCTCACGTAATTGTTTTGGCACAGGCCTAATAACTGCAGGTTTTAGAGTTGTATGGAGAAAATTGAAGTCCATTAATTCCATAAAGCCTCATGTAGTCGTCTATTTGTTCCAGATGAGAAAGACGCACGACGCGATTGACACTCATTTACGCAAACGAACACGCACAAACACACATACACAAGCACACACAAACACAAACATATGTACTATTATGGCCCATAGGTAACACAAAGAGGGCGATATATAGTCTATTGAAAAGGTGTTAAACGAAAGGTCGGGGGCTCGTATTCAGATATAGTTTGTTTAGAGATATCTGCTCCAGATGAGGCCCTCGTAATATCAGCGAATGCGAGTGAGCTTAACGTGTTCTGGAGGTGGTAATGTTAGGCGGCCAGAGAAGGCTATTAGAGAAATTAAGTCATTCACACTTCATACCAATGTCTGCCTTTGGGAGTTAGTTTAAAAAATTCCTTTTGCTCCCCTTCTCTTTTTCCTTTCAATTTTCTTTCATACAGCTTACTTGCATACATGTACATTGAAACGGTTTCATTGGTTCTGCATGCATGCATTTAAAAACGCAGTAGTTATGACGTTGTCAAACACAATATGTATATTGTATTTGAACACTTGTTATAGCGCCCATACCAGATTGCCTATTCAGAGGCGCTCATATAGCATTAATGTGGATATCCTAGCCGTAACAATTAAACCAACTTCTACCCACACATTCAGCATTCCCACACAAAGAAGTTTAAAAATGCATCTTTTTCTTTGTCACGGCAAATCTTAGATTCTTATAAGCTTTTGTCCTAGTCACTAGAGGAGTCTGCACAGTTGTGTGAAGAGCCCGCTGTTCACAGGTCATCGTGTATGTTGAAGGTCATAGGCGCATCCACCCTATGGGACCCGTGGGACGCGTCCCCCCAACTTTCGAAAAGCTTGGGACCGTCCCCCAACTTTTGAAAATTTCGAGGTAAACAAGAGCCCAAAATGCACTCCATTTGGTATCAAATGCTCAAAATTGCGTTGGCTTCTGGGGCTCCGCCCCAGACCCCGATGGTGGGGCTTACGACGCTCCCCCGTAGGCTACCCCTAGCCGTTAGTGGCTTCTTGCCTTCGTCATTCGCGGCTGTGTGCCTTCCGCACTCGCAATCCCCCCCCACTCGGACGTTCTAGTAGGTCCGTCCCCTAACAAATCACCGCTAAATACAGGGTAAGGCTAAAGCCGCTAAACTCAATTGAGTCTGTAAGAATTCAGTACAAAATCGTCACACTGGAAAGCATGTCGCCATAAACTTGTACTTAATCTGCTAATATTTTCAGATTATAGAATTGTGTTATAAGCTATTTTATTTGCAATGTGACTCGAATGTAGGCATGAATTTCCATGTTTTGTCAACTATAACACAATACACACTCTCTCGCTCCCTCTCTCCCTCCAGCTCTGCCAAACGCCTCTCTCCCTCTCTCTCTCTCTCTCGCTTCCCTCCCTCTCTCTCTCCCTCCAGCTCTACCAAAACGCCTCTCTCCCTCTCTCTCTCTCGCTCCCTCCCTCTCTCTCTCCCTCCAGCTCTGCCAAACGCCTCTCTCCCTCTCTCTCTATCGCTCCCTCCCTCTCTCTCTCCCTCCAGCTCTGCCAAAACGCCTCTCTCTCTCTCTCTCTCTCTCTCGCTCATGCGCCATCTGTAAAAGACACTTACTATCCGAAACTGAACCGAGAATTTCAATGAAACTGAGATTTCAGTTTAACTTTTCTCAGATTTAAGTTCATTTTGTTGAAAGATTTGCATAACTAAAAAACATTGAATGACAATGTCACATGAAAAGCTACACGTGCACCTTCACACAGTAAAGTTGCCAGATCGGAAATTTTATAAGACTGTTATTCACTAATTTGAAGTATAACAATCATTATGTGAAAAAGCCACACGAGTTTGAGCAGAACAGAAGTTTCTAGCGAGTGAAAAAGGGTGATGAAGATTGCGACTTAGCCTTCGAAGAAGATATGATGGTGAGGCACGTAATTAAATACTGATGAAGAGCGGTCATTCTAAAAGCATGACGTCTCAGCTTCTCCATCTATATCGATATTTTGAGTGTAACGATGGATACTAATTTCAGTTTAAGCATTGAATGCGTGAGCAGTAGGAGAATGCAATAGAGCAAAGACACCTGAGTGCTTTGCAAAAGTTGAATACCAAGCCTCTTTGTGTCGTCTTTCAAAATTGCAAGACGACTTAGCCTCCTCATGACTAGTGAAAAAGCGAGCTCTGTGCCCTCTTTCAAAAATTGCAAGAGGACTCAGCCTCCTCATTGCTAGAGCAAAACTACGTTGCTAACTTTAATTTTTATATCTCTCGATAATTTGTGGTAAACGCACACTAGTGAAACCGCCTCTCCATATCTCGAAGAAAGAACATCGAGTCAATATGTAAATGCCCATATTAAGTCTCCAAATTCTCTACAAAATTATACGACTGATTAAGAAAGTGGTAGATGTGGAAGAGGAAAGTGAAACTGAAAGTTCAAGTGAGGAGGAAAACGAAAGCGATGATCAACAAAGTTTAATACAAGACGGTATAACAGCAGAGATGAGTGAACAAGAGATGGCTGCATGCGAGAATGGTAATCTAAATGAAACGAAAGAGGATAATGAATGTGATGTGGAGATAGCAGATTTGTTTGAAGAAAATGAGAAAGACGAAGAACAACAGATGCAGATTGCAGACGCAAAGAAATTCGAAGAACAGCAGAGACAAGATGAATCATTGAAAGCATGGTGGAATTTAGCGCCAGATAAAGAATCTGAATTCTGCGTGGTAAATGGCTTACTGTACAAAAGATATCGAATATTAGAGCAAACGATATATCAATTGGTGTTACCAAAAGAGCGACGAATGAAAGTGATGGAGTTGGCTCACGAATCAGTATTTGGAGGACATCTTGGAGAAGAGAAAACTAGAGAACGAATAAAGTTGTCTTTTACGTGGCCAAAGATGAGAAGAGATATAGTGAAATTTTGCAAATCATGTGAGAAATGTCAGTTAAAGGCAAGAAGTTTGGTGATGGACAGGGTTCCTATCACTCCAATTCCAAGAGAAGATGTGGCGTTTAGAAGAATTACGGTGGATTGTGTAGGACCAATCGAGCCAGCATCTGCTGCAGGTCACAAGTACTGTTTATGTATTGTCGATTCTTGCACAAGATGGCCTACAGTGTTTCTGTTGAAATCATTAACTGCGAAGGCTGTATGTGATGCTTTGATGGAGTTGTTCATGAACGTTGGTGTACCTTCAGTGATCACAAGTGACCAAGGAACAAATTTTACTGCGAGTCTGACAAGAGAATTTCTGAATTTAATGGGGTGTAGTCCAAGATTTGATACGCCAGGTCATCCAGAGGCAGCTGGATTAGTAGAAAGATGGAACCAAACATTCAAGAAAATGATCCATCATGTAATTGTTGACAATCCAAGGCAATGGCACAAAGTAATTCCGTTTACAGTGTGGGCATTACGAGAAGTACCGAATGCAACTACTGGAATTGCTCCTTATATGTTGGTGTATGGAAAGATTCCGCGTGGACCATTGGCAATTTTAAAAGAAAGTTGGACAAGAGAAATTAATTTACCACCTCATATTGGAATCCAACCAGAAAAGTACTTGAAAGACATGAAAGCAAATATGGAAAAAGCATTACTGTTTGCAGAATCATATTCACGAGAGAAGCAATTACAGTATACGAATCAATACAACAAAAGAGCGAAACATAAAGAATTTGAACCGGGTGAAAAAGTTATTGTGTTGTATCCGACGTCAACAAATAAACTGATTTCACGATGGCATGGTCCATGTACTGTTATACAACGAAGGTCAAAGTACTCTTATTTGATTGACATGGGTGACGATTGTCGGAAGATAATTCACGCAAATAAAATCAGAAAGTACATTACAAGAGCAATGAGTTGTGGATTAATCGTTGAAGAAGATGAAGACTTTGGTTCAGTGGTTGAGTTGTTGACGAAGAATGACTTGCAAGATGAAAAGAATTCACTGAATCTTGATCCTGAACAGATTAGTCATTTAACATTATCTCAACAAAAACAATTGCTGGAAGTACTGAACAAATATTCTGATCGATTTTCTGAAAAGCCTGGATTATGTACATTGGTTGAACATGAAATTGAACTGAAACCGGAATTTCGTGAAAAAGAATTTATGGCTTACCGAATTCCACTCATCTATCGAGCAGAAGTTGAACGACAAATTAAAGAAATGCTTCAAGCCAACATTATAAAACCATCTTCGAGCAGAATGGCAAGTCCGTTGGTAATTGTTAAAAAGAAAGACGGTTCTCTGAGACTTGCCTGCGACTACAGATACATTAACTCGTTCACTGTGGATTGTAAATATCCGATGCCGATTGTGAAAGATGTTTTGCACAAAGTTGGAAAATCAAATGTGATCTCGATTTTTGATTGTCGAAGTGCTTACTGGACTTGTCCTGTTAAGCAAACTGATCAATGGAAAACTGCTTTTGTTACTCACAATGGACTGTACGAGTTTACTCGTGTTCCGTTCGGAATGATCAACTCAGGAAGAACATTTGTTAAAGCAATTAACATGGTTTTACAGCCTATAAATGAATTTGCTGAGCCCTATGTAGATGACATTGCTGTGCATTCAGATGATTGGACGATTCATTTACAGCATTTAGATGCATATTTAATGCAAATGAGACTGCATAACATTACTCTGAACTTAAAGAAATGTATCTTTGGTAAGAGTGAGGTAAAGTTCATCGGTCATGTGGTTGGTTCTGGAACGATTCAAATGAATCCAGATAGAATTGAGAGTTTAATTAATTTGAAAACTCCAGAAACGAAGAAACAAGTTAAGCAATTGCTGGGATTTTTTGGTTACTATAGACAGTTTATCAAAGATTTTGCACAGATTGCGAAGCCTCTATCTGATTTGACAAGCAAACATGTTCCAGATAAGATTGATTGGACTGATAGACATCAACAGGCATTTAATTTACTTAACCTTTATTTGACCAACGTTCCATTTTTGGAACATAATTTGTAATGTTAAAAAAAATAATTCTGCCTTGGTAAATTTATTATATTTGCACATCAAATGAAAGATCTAAGAATGGAGAATGTAAAACAGTGGTAATTTTCTGATTGCCTTTTTTTATTTTTGTGCTACAGACGCGTAATTTTGACGAATTTTGTGATTTTTGAACAAAATCTTTTAGGAAGTTGAAATAAATATTTGTGTCATAATTTTACAGGTGAGACACGTTCTATTTTGTTGACTGATATCTAAAGTCAGTGATAAAAATCAAAATTACTGAAAAAGAAGCAAAACTCTAGAAGAAAAACCCGAGTTTTGAAGCATGTTCCATTTTTGGAACGTTGGGTCACTCTCATTAGTATAATTCCAACATCAGGCGATTGTGTTCCTTTATCATAATTTGTCAGTATATACTGCTGGATTGTTGCATGTGTCATTAATTTGTTTTTAATATTATGTTTCATTTAATTTATTTTTAACCAGGGGCGTAGCCAGGAAAAAATTTCGGGGGGTAAGTTTTCGGGGTTTCCATTGGAAATGGTCGAAAAAGTTCAGTTTTTTGTATTTCGCATATAATTGCATAGAAAAAATGTCGGCAATTTATTTACGGTGACCCCACCCCGTAAAACCCCTTATATATGCCCATGTTTTAACACTGATTTTGTAATAATTAGTACATATTTTAAATTGGAGTTTTAGAAAATAACGCAATAACTGCAACACAGTTGAGTACCTGATGCACTCTAATAGCAACTGCAATGTCTAAATCCATGATAGGAGGATGTACTGCCATGCATGCAGCTGACAAGAGATCTCTCTATAATGGCAGAGTGTGCACTATATGATCAGTAATACAAATCTTTGCAATTTTGAATCATTCATTTCAAACTTAGCATTTATGAGTCGGTGGGTGCCTAACTATGGACATCATGGGTTAGAGATGTTTATAAGAGGAAAGCCAATCAGATTTAGTTATAAGATCTGGATGTCTTATTCATGAATAGGATGTTCATCCATATCAAGCAACAATTTATTGTGGCAGGAGTAGGCGACCCACATAAACCCCTTTTTGTGAGTGCGTTTTCATGAATTTTGCCTAACTCATCACAGGAAACCATATCACATGCTATTATTTGCCAATCTTTTTACTAGTTACAGTCTTCTGTCTAAGCTGAGGTGTGGGGCAGCAGTCATTCAGAGGTGCTATTCCAGTTCGACCATTACGTCCGTGATGGTCGAACTAGAACAGAACCTCTGAATGACAAGAAAATGTTTGCAAAACAAGAAAGAATGCACATCTCATGCCAAAATTGTTGTTGTTAGGTAGTCAGATAACAATGTAGTAGCATGTTCCAGCAGTATCAATACTGTAAATCCTGTGAAAAGTGCTCAGGCACGTCAAAGGTTGCCATGACACATTGCGATGGGGTCGAGCAATACATTCCTCTCATTAGTCAGGCTCGTTGTTTTTTTCAATTTTTGAAGAAAAACACTACCAAAGAATGTGTCAGGTGCCTCAATAAACTTCAAGTGAACTGTTTTGAAAGTTTTCATACCTTTAAATAAACTGGTTTTCAATAAATTGTGCATAAGCCAATATTGTATCGTTTATTCACGTTGAACTGCCATTGTAAAAAAATGCTAGTGGGAATGACCCAACGTTCCATTTTTGGAACATCCCAAAAAATGACCTTAAATGTGAAATATAACTAAAAGATTGTCATTTCTGTTTTAATACCATCAACATACAACACATATATAAGGGCCATCTCAAAATTCCACCTAAAAGGCATAGTGGGTAAATAAAGGTTAAAGATGCTGTCCGCTCTAAAGTTGTTTTATATGTTTTTGATGTTGGAAAACCTTTTAATTTGTACTGCGATAGTAGTGATTTTGCAGTAGGAGCTGTTTTAACGCAGATGGATGATAAGGGAATAGAACGCCCTGTGTCATTTATAAGTCAGAAGTTGACTGACACCCAGAAGAGATGGGCAACTGTAGAGAAAGAAGCCTATGCTATTGTTTGGGCTCTAAATAAGTTAAAAGAGATAATCATTGGATCTAAAGTTCACATCTTTACCGATCACAATCCTTTAACTTATCTGACTGAATCTATGTCTAAGTCTGCTAAATTGGTGCGTTGGGCTTTAGCACTGCAAACTTTTGATGTAGAAGTTAATTATAAGAAAGGACGATTAAATGTTGTAGCAGATTGTTTATCTAGATTATAAGATTGTTTATTTTACTGTATTATATAGTATTAAGTTTATTGCATAATTTAGTACCTGATGATTTCGCAAATTTTTAAGTTTAATTTGCTCAATCCAAAGAAAGGGAAGGAGGTAATGTGAACTAATGTTTTGCATATATAATGAGCACAGGTGTTCTTTAGGTTGATATATATATAATGTGTATCGATTGTTAAGCGTTTTAGTCTTAGGCCTTAGTTGCGCTGTCGGCTCATGGGCGCTTGGCCTAAAGTAGCCTAAACATTGGCTGACGGTAGATTGTTTTACACGTGCAGTTAGCGCGCCAAACTTAGAAACTGCTGATGACAGTGAATTTGAACTATACAGTGTAGTACAGTTGTTTTAAGGCAAGAGTTGAGTTTGTTGTTATTAAACTGTGTTTGAAGAAGAGAAAGAAACATTGAAAGAACTGTGTCAATTTAATTCTTAAACAGTTAGAAGACGTTGAGCAATTTATATGTAGAGATAAGGAAAGTTCTTGAGGTAGGTCACAACTAAGAAAGAAAAGAGTTGGTGACAGTAGTTATGAGAGAATTTGCACTAATTAACACAACTCTTTCGAATAATGAAGAAAAAGTTATTGGACTACATTGGGTGTTTGGCTAACCGATAGCCACCTCAAATCAACTTGTCTACGTGGAGATCAGATAGCGTAGAATCAATTCTTTAAGTAAACCGCAGACTATGCTCCCTCCGTCTCTCATTTATGCGTCTTCTGTCATGCAGTCACTGGGTACACTCTTAACGGCGTAGAAGTGAACGCATATTTCACCCCCGAAGAAGAGGCAGAGTACATGAACTATATGCATAGCTTCTTTAACATCTACGATAAGGACGGGACCGGCTACGTTGAAGAAGCGGAGGTTGAGGCTATTTATAGAAAGCCGAGCCCAAATAACGATCTTTCGGAAGAGACGATCCTGTATTTCATCCGTGTAAGTAATATACATCATCGCCCTCATCATCGTCATCGTCATCATCATCATACAAAGTAATGTAATGCTATCATCAAAGGGCGGGGAGATGGTTGAGTGGTAACACGCTGGCGATTAGATCAGAAGAATGCGGGTTCGATACTCGGAATCTTCATGAGGTTGACTCAGCCTTTATTTCCCTAGGGGCGAGTGTAAAATGAGCAGTACGACAGATGGGCGTCTTGCAGGCTACCATAGGTAGAATAATTCGACTGCTGTTAAACTTGCTATCATCCGTTACTAATATATCATGTAAACTTACTGCGTGGTTGCGAATTAGTAAAGGGTTATTATTATCACTTTAATTGTAATCATCATCATCATCATCGTCGTCGTCGTCGTCGACGTCGTCGTCGTCGTCATCATCATCATCATCATCATCATCATCATCATCATCATCATCATCATAACCGCCGCGTTATTTATAAAATATAAGGTGAACTGAAGAAAACAAGTTAATCTTATCACACATTATAAAGGAACTCATTTGAGTCAAATGGAACGCGACGTTATTCATACCGCATTAAAAATCAATCTTTTGTCCATGTTAACTAAGTCATTAGGGAAGAATTGTATAGGCCTAGGCCTACTTGTGGAATGGTTTTGAAACTTTGGATGAGAATATTAGTGTCTCCGTGGACCACGTCACATCAGCAGCGATCGTGAATTATCTTCTGCAATGCTCTGCTATTGAATAGCGCTTTTGCCATTTCCTAGTTAACGATTACGACTCTTATGTTGACTTTCTGACAACAGATATTCTTCACGCAACATGATGCAGATGGTGATGGAAAAGTCACCTAAGCACCTTCCAAGAGTTCTTCATGTTTGAGCTGAGCAACGATGGATTACTATGGTGGCCCGACTAAATGCCTCAACCATGTTACGCCAGTCGACATAGACAAGGTCAAGTTTTAGAACGAAGTTAATTTTATATTTATCGTTATTCATAAACTAAGTTTTCCTCTAGACGAGTGCATTTAACACTTTAACGACGAGATTGTCTTTTTGAAAGCGACTTCGAAACAAATGCAGCTAGTCGTTCAAGTGCTAAATAGAAATTGACAAGGTAAAGTTTCAGGGCGATGGGATTTCTTTATTTATGCCTGTAGATCAACAGTACTGATTGTTTAAGTTCTTATTCCTGTTGCGCCTTAGCTCTCTGTGAGAGTATGGGTCCGAGATATCCACGTTTTCGGCTGGAATAGCGCATTCAAAATAAAGAATTGATAAGGCTAAGTCTCAGAGCAATGCGAAATATTTATATACAATATTATATAATACCTGAGAAACTCTATGTTTAAGTTTTCGACTTGAACAGCGCATATAAATTTAAGGTGCAGTGTCAGAGCGTTGTGTGTGTGTACTTGGGCTTAACGACACTTTTTCATATCGAAGATGATTAGTGTCGGAGGCAGAGTACAACCTCGTACTCCACGTTTATATTGCGACCGAGCCACCCGCAGTAAAGATCCGAGAATTTAATATCTGATAAACCGACCGACCGGGAATCGAACCCGGGCCGCAGGCGTGACGAGCGGGATACCAACCCACTCGGCCACTCAGGATCTCTGTGTCAGAGCGTTGGGAATTTGTTTGTTTATAAGGCCTATAGTCTACTAATTATATCCATTAATTTTTTACTGTCGTTTTCATGCGCATTTAAATATAAGTTGAATTTAGAGAATTTTATCTGTTGCAGGCGACCGGTTGATATCGAAAAAGTCTAATGAATGGCCACCTGTACAACATACGATAATCGATAGTTCAACAATTTTTAATCCTAATCTTTTACTCAAGACACATTTTACTTGATGCGATTTCTACACACGATCACATCTCCAACAAAATCATGGACAACAAATTTAAAGCTCTGTTAAAAATTCTGCTATTTTCGGTGTTTTCAGAACTCACTTTCTGATCAATTTAGCAAAATTTGGTTTGATAAAACTTCTAAATTCTCAGTTGGCTCGATGAATAATTATAATTTATCATTTTGGAGAAATCCATCTAAGAATATTATAAGCCATAATTTTCATACAAGACCTCGTGATGTGCTTGTAGTAGTTAAGCACTGGTTAGTAGGCCTAACTAGCCTACTCTTTGGTATCTTAAAGTTAAATGGAGTATGGAGGTAACAGATTCTGACATAATAACTGCAGCTTTTAGAGCGCTACTGAATGGCTTCGGCTGGGAGCGGCGCTATATGAATTACTAATTAGGCCTACATTACATTTTAGTGTTGAATTAAGAAACAGTCGTTTAATTATGCAAAGTCACGTATTATCCCAAGTAAGAAGGTTATACACTGAGATCTTGATCGGTCATCATTGCCACTCCTGTCACAAAGAGAGGGCGTGATTATGACGCTCATTGGCACAGGAAAACACACATGCACGATCACGCACACATACGTATGTTATATTATGGCTTATACATAGCTCAAAGTGTAACGATAGTCAAGTGAAAGTTTGTCAATCGAAAGGTCGCGGGTTCGAATGCACGCCCTCACAGTCATAGTTTGTTTCGAGAGAGCTTAACGTGTTCTGTAGGTGGTAAGTCATATAATGCGGCCAGGGAAGGCTGAGACCAATTAAATCATTCACACTTCATACCAATGATTGCCTTTGGGGATTAGTTTAACGGTCTCCTTTTGCTATACTTCTCTTTTTATTTCCCTCCTCTTTTGTACAGCTTATTTGCACACACTTATCCTGTTGCATTGGTGCTTCATGCATGCATTTAAGAGGCAGTCGATATGACGTCATCGAACACGATATAAATAGTATTTATAACTTATGGATATCCCAACCGGGGCAATTTAACTTACTCCGACCCATACTTTCAGAATTCCCACGCTAAGTCGGAAGTTTTAAAATGCGTCCATATCTTTGTCACAGCAGTATCTTAGATTCCTCTGGCCTTCTAATTTCTTAGACAATGCTGTACAGCCGTATAACGAAATCGCTATTCAGAGGCCGTCGTGTATGCTGCAGGAGTCGCTTATTAAGTTTATCAATAAGACTAGCGGTGAATAAGACTGTGTGGGACTATTCCATAACTCAGGACAGTCAATTAATGACCATGTTCAGGCGAATGTAGGCCATTTTAGGCAGCTGGTATGGGCTGCAAAGACAGACACGGCTTCCGCGTAGAGATGACCATTCCGATCATGTTTGCATATCGGACACAATCCCTTCTGGACGTAATTCCCCCGGACATAATCCCCCGGACAAAATACCCCCGGACATAATTCTCCAAGCTAAGACATAATCCCTCGAAGCTAGGATATAATCATATAATATTTTTCTTAATTCCACTGGAAAGGTTCATTATATAGCCTACTATTCAGCACAAATTTGTCCAAAATTGTTACAAGCAACGGCAAAATAACAATTATTCATTTCATTCTGGGATTTATATAGCACCTATTCAACTGATCTACTCAGAGGTACTCCCGACTCCAGCACGGCCAAAAGAACAGTTTTTAGGGTAGCATAGAACGTGTCAGACAGTGTTCTGGGAAGCAGGCGCAATTCCCAGGGCAGCCCAATCCAGAAAGTCAGGCCTTCCATGAGAATGCACGGTACTGCATGGTAGCTGTGAGGGCAAACGACACTATAAGCACCCACTCCCAGCGGAGCGAAGGGAGCGACAACCCTGGGCGCCTGATACGGAGCGACAGAGATCCCGCAGATAGGTTGGGGCAAGACCCAGCTGAGATCGCCACACCAAGGAGGCGATCCTGTACACAATGCGTTCGCGGACAGGGAGCCCGTGAAGGGTTTCCAGCGTGTAATTAGATACATGTCCAAATTAGGGTATTCTGCCAACAAGGCGCGCCGCAGAGCGAAGCACCAGATCGAGGCACGCCAGCCGACCAGACGGTAGGCCGGAGAAGAACAGTAGTCAAGTCGAAGACAGTCATTAATCATTTACTTCGGAAATTGCGCCGTTAAAGACCGATAGTAAGACAGTTCCAAACGTAACTCAATGGTATTAGGCTTTTGCATCCAATACTGTGACAACAATTGGTATTTTGAAACAAGAGATCCAGTTTAGGTAAAGACTACAATGTCCTTGATCTCACATGAAATCTGCGCACGTAACCTTTGTTGAGAAAGCCCTCATGAAGTTGGATAATCACTAGTCGTTCTGCGAAGTCTCCGATGATTTGGCCAATTGGAAGGAATGTCAGATGAATGAAACACACATCATCATCATCATCATCATCATCATCATCATCATCATCATCATCATCATCATCATCATCATCATCGTCGTCATCGTCATCGTCATCGTCGTCGTCGTCGTCGTCGTCGTCGTCGTCGTCGTCGACGTCATCATCATCATCGTCATCATCATCATCATCATCATCATCATCATCATCATCATCATCATATTCGTTTATTTAACCCTTATAGGGTCACGATATTTCTCAACTGATTTTGGTCACCGGGGGGTAAAAAATACCCCCACTGTGATTCGCATGATTCCCATGATAAACTCCGATTTTCAAGTATAAAACTAAAAAAGTTATTTATAGAAGGTACTACACGTGCGCCCGGAAAACTCGAAGGTGGCCAATGCGATTATTCTATTTCATAACTGATGCTGCCTCTCTAAACGCATTCGTCGTGTGGAATCTGAAAAACCCGCAATGGAAAAATCATAAAGGTTCAACACGTCTTGATAAGCGACGTCTTTTCCTGACAGAAGTACTGTTGCTGACAAGCTCGTGGAGCCATTGATTACACAGCATGCCTCCGATCCATCAATTTCACACCAACCACCTGTAGCAAAAGCCATGTCGGCGATCGGTGTACAACCGGCACCTAGTCGATGCGCAAAAAATCCAGCGAAGAAACGTGGTCGATGCCACTCGTGTCCACGTAAAGACGACAAGAAATGTGAACACAAAATGCACTAAGTGCAACAGTTTCGTGTGCGGAAAGCATGCAGTGAAAACACTTGCATATTCCTGCTTATCCTGCCCACTTTCCTTCTCTGCAGATGCAGAATGACTGTTCAGTAAATGCTGAACGGTACCGTTTGTGTACATTGTAATATCATTGAGCTTATAATGTCATAATTTAGCAGAACTTCATTTATTCATCCTAATTTGATGAAACCAAAACGATTTCTATATATATAATGTTCAGATACAGATAAGGAGACATTGTAACAGCAAGACACACATGTGTAAAGCATGCATAATGTTATGTTTATAAATTCCTGAGTAAAATAGCTACGACCTGGTGCATTTTCGTACTTTATAGCTTATTTGGGTGCATGAGTAACTAATGAAACTGGATGCATTCTGTGGATGAAACATATTTAGGAAAAGTCATAGAAGCGATTTCTTCAACTATTTTCAGGGATTAAAATTTCCATCAAAAACCGAGATGGGGGTATTTTTTTAACCCCCGGTGACCCTATAAGGTTAAAGAAAAATCAAGTTGACACAGCCGCAACTTCAACAAGCAATAGTGCATTATGCGGAATATTCTGAGGCAGCTAGCCAGCGTGGCCTAATATTATGGGCTTCACAATACTGTCAGTAAATGTTCTTGTACAGCATTCTGGGAATAAAAGTCCTATCGTCCTTTGGAGGCAGTTTGTATCCGTGGACTCGAGTTCGTAGATTATAGCTGTGACTCCGGGACTCTGGTAGAAGGCTTCTAAGAACATGGCTTTCATTTGTAATGACGGCCCTGAAGAGAGAATCATCGGCCGTGTCCGCCATTTGCTGCACAGTTGGAGTATTGGGGGGAAGAAACCCGTATCGCTTTAGCTTACTCAGCAGTTGTTCCATCCTAGCACGGTCAGAGGCTTGGGTATACCCCCACCAGGCCGGCGATGCATACATCAACGTTGCAACTGTTGTCATTCTTGCGACCTGTTGAATGGCAGATGGTGGGAGACCATGTGATAGCAGGACGCGGAGAGCATACATTGACGAGGCGCAGGACGACACTACCTCGGTGAGATGCGGAGTCATAGTTACTGAGTTCTGATCTGATGGTCACGCCCAACACTCGGATGGAATCGACTCGTTCTGCTCCAGGAACTACTGCGGAGGAAGGGGTATGCACTAGATGCACAAAATTAAAGGAAGAGAAACCAAGAAAGACAAGATTGTGCTGGATTTCTTAACGGATCCTCAGCCTTCCTCGATCGTATTGCAGAACAACTGATGCCGAAATATTCATGTGAATGCATTGAATGTTTTGGAATTGACAAGCTGTCCTTTCGAGATGCTGCACGTGTTTTCCAGACCGAATGAATGTGGCTGTGACATCATACTTATCTTCTTTCTAAGCAGTTCAAGTAGCTCACGTAGTTCAACAAAGTTCAACATAAGATCTTGCTACTGTTTTACACAGTTCAGACAAATCAATACCAACGTTGACTCCCAATGTAGTCAGACGCGTACTTTGGCCTATAACCAAATCGCTTTCCTTGATTTGTTCATTTGTTAAGAAAATTTGCATAGCGTAGCCAACTGAAGTTAATCGTTGGAGCTCTCTACACTAGCCTTAACAAATGTTAATAAGAAAAGAGCATACAAGAATGACAGGCATGACAAATTGATGGCGACGTCTTAACTAATACCATAAAGTATTATTTCTTTTAGTATTTTGTTTATGACAGAAATACAGTCGGGTTTCAATCGAAATTAATTCTTAAAATTTGAATATAATCGTCATCGTAAACCAGTCGTTCTCTCTTATATTAAATCAGGGTTTGATATTTGCAGTGGTGCGCTTTGTTGTTGGAAATCGATAGCGACGTCTGGTTCGAAAGACACCTGTAATGATTTGATTTAAGCAAGCCCCTGAAGAGGTCTCGTGTATTTGTCAGGTGGGCTTTTTGCCAATAATTACTTCTATTAATTTTTGATTTTTTCATGACAGATATATTGTCAGATTTCAGACGAAATTAATTCTTCTACCAGAAGTATAAGCATATATGTATTTCGTTGAGTTGCATATAAAAGGTCCCTCTGCAGCAGGTAATTCGTGAGTTTCTTTGCCATTTGGTGAAAGTTTGGTGAAAACTTTCTTAAGCGATTTCTTCAACTCTTCTTAGACAAGTCGAGAACTTGGAGGGTAAAGTGTTTTGTTTTTACTTAGTGCGATTATAGAATTTCTACAAGATAAAATTGATTTAACTCTTGTAAGCAGGAGATTTGCACTTTTCGGTTTTCCCTTTAAAATGTACCGATATATGTAGTCAACAAGTAGCAGCTACCTCGAAATAATATAATTGAATTCGTCAGCAGCTGTTAATTTATTTTTATGATCCCGATGTGAAGCACATAACTATTAGTGTTTAGCTGTTTTACAGCTCTTTAATAAGAAAGGGCAATTCTGGTTAAACTGACATAATATTTTATTTATGCTTAAGCAGTTTCGTCATGTAGCCTATATGCAAATTCTGCCTGTAAGTGATTGAATTAAACTGTTACAGTTCTACTGGCTGAAACTCTTGTTTCCATTAGACTACAATACTTTGATTAGCTTCTCATTAGAATTACTACGAGAGGTTTTTGAAACTATAAATCGGTCAAAATTTCTTCAATCTTCGCTATATAAGTGCGGCATGCCTTATTATTCCTACATTGCACAATAGCTCTTTGCATGCATGTGTTTCTTACTCCATATGATTGGCCCATTGTTCACTGCAAATATTAAATTCATTTTACTTCACCCATGAAGGCCCATGTATCGAAACGGTTACTGGAATTCATTAATGTTGCTTCCTGCAGAAAACTAAATTATCAAGGTGTTCAGATTTTTACACTTAGAAGATAACTGGAATAACATGAATTCTTATCTGCTAGGCATCGTTAGCGATGCGAAATCTTTTACTAAAAAGACCTAAACTTAACCAATAATTTCTTAACAGATATTCGAAATCTAGGTCCTTATAAAATATGAATTTAGTTGAATTACAATCAAAATTCTTTGGCTCAGCGCAGTAGCTCTATGTGAGTGACTTTCATCGCTTTTCAGCCTCTTATGTCATTTGATAATAAAACCTCATGACTTCGCAATATCTTAATAATGTTTCAGATGAAGACATTACTGGTGCTCGTGTCCTTCCTTCTGGTGATTGCCCAAGGTAAGTCAATGAACACACTGTGTATATCAATCAATCAATCAATCAATCAATCAAAACTTTTATTGAAGCCATGTCAAATAAAATCACATAACATTTCAACATAAAATATCAGGATTGGCCGCAAGAGGAGTCCCAAAAGGGATCAAGATCCCGCTAACTAGGGACACCTAAAACAACATTTCAGAAATCTCAATTAGTGATAGCTAAATCCTTGAAAAACAGTGCAACATCAAGTTTCATACATACATATATATATATATATATATATATATTAAATTATATTAATATTAATTATAAGAAACTAGCTTCGTCACTAAATATTATTCCCTCCTCTTGAGAGTGAGTATGGCTTCCGTTTTTAGCTCTGTTTGTGTCCAGATTTAATTTTTCCTTTTTTCAACGTTAATTAGAATTTTAGATGAAGAAACAAAGTGTCACACCATGTAGTTAGATGACTGACGATAATTAGAAAATGAATTAATTACTGTAGGCCCTATAGTTATGAGAGCATTTGCACTAGTAAACCCAAATCGTTCGAGGAATGAGAAGAAGCTATTGGATAAGAGCGTTCATTGGTTGGACGACATTGGGTGTGTGGCTAAGCGATAGCCACCTTCAATCAAGCTGAGCTGCTCAATGTGGAGATCAGATAGCTTGTTTACTGTTAAACGGCCCCTGTGTGGTAACAAAGACTATTGGCCTCGCCCTCCTCCTTTATCCAGGCTTGGGACTTGCATTGTCAAAGTACAAACAGTGGCGGAGTTAGATCAGATAGCGTAGAATCAATTCTTTCAGTTTACCGCAGACTATGTTCTCTCGCTGTCTCTCATCTTATGCGTCCTCTATCTTTCAGTGACTGGGTTCACTCTTAACGGCGTACAAGTGATCGAATATTTAACCCCCGCACAAGAGGCAGAGTACATGCGACAGGTGCATGCTTCCTTTGACTTCTTCAATTCGGACCAGAATGGCTACATTGATGTAACGGAGATTGAGGCTCAGAATAGAAAGTGGAACGAAATTTACAAATATCATACGGAAGAGTCGATCCTGTATTACTCCCGTGTAAGTAATACACGTCATCGCCCTCCTCATCGTCATCATCATCGTCATCATCATCATCATCATCATCATCATCATCATCATCATCATGTCATCATCATCATCATCATCATCATCATCATCATCATCATCATCATCATCATCATCATCATCATCAACAACAACATCATCATCATCATCATCATCATCATCATCATCATCATCATCATCATCATCGTCGTCATCATCATCATCATCATCATCATCATCATCATCATCATCATCATCATCATCAACAACAACATCATCATCATCATCCGAAGCCATGTGATCACATCATGAAGGGGCGGGGAGATGGTTGACTGGTAAGACGCTGGCACGGATCAACGTATCAGAAGGACGCGGGTTCGATACTAGGAATTCGCATGAGGTTGACTCAGCCTTTATTTCCCTAGGGGCGAGTGTAAAATGAGCCCTGGGACAAATGGGCGCAGTTGAGTTCGATTCCTGTTAAACTTGTTATCATTCTGTTACTGCTATACCGTGTGAACTTACTGCCTTGTTTCGAACTAATAAAGGAATATTATAATTATTATTATCGTCATCATCATCGTAATCATCATAAACGCCGCATTATTTAAATAATATAAGGTGGGCCGGAGAAAACAAGTTAATCTTATCACACATTCTAAAAAGAACTCACTTGAGTACAATGGAACGCGACGCTATTCATACCGCATTAAAAATCAATCTTCTGTTTCATGTTAACAAAGTCATTAGGGAAGAATTGTAGACTTGTGGAATGGTTTGGATGAGAATAGTAGTGTGTCCGTGGATCCTGTCACAGCAGCAGCGATCGTGAATAATCTTCTGCAATGCTCGGCATTTGAATAACGCTTTTGAAATTTCCTAGTTAACGGTTACGACAGTTACGACTCTTATGTTGACTTTCTGTCAACAGCTATTCATCACGGAACGTGATACAGACGGTGATGGAAAAGTCACTTTCGACGAGTACTTCATGGCTGATCTGAGTAGGGACGGATTATTATCGGAGCCCTTCTAAGATTCCTCAACCATGCTACACCAGTCGGCATGGACGAGGTCAAGTTTGAAAAACCTGGGTATTTTTCAATTATATCTATCCATAAACTGTTTGTTTTAGTTTTCCTCGACAACGAGCGCATTTGCCACTTTACGACGAATTTGCATTTTGAATATCGACTGGGAAACAAAATAATGCAGATTGTCGTTTAAAATGTTAAATATAAGCTGAGAATGCAAAGTTTCAGAGCAATTAAAATTTTTCATAAACTGTCTAAATTGTTAACTGCACGAGCGCATTTGAATAGAAGGTGACAAGGTTAGCGTCAGAGCGATGGGAATGTTTTATTGATATAATATTATATCCACTAGGCCTATGTGTTCTTTAAGTTTTCAAGCGCATTTCAATATAAGTTGACAAAGTTAGTGTCAGAGCGATGGGAATTTTATTTATATATATCCACTACGTGTTTCTTTAAGTTTTCAAGCGCATTTAAATATAGGTTGAATTTAGAGAATGTTATATCTGTTGCAGGAGACCAGTTGATGTCGAAAAAGTCTAATGAATGGCTACCTGCACTACATACGACAAACGATAGTTCAACAATTTTCGATGCTAATCTTTTACTCAAGACACATTTGACTCTATGCGATTTCTACACAGGATCACACATCTCCAACAAAATCATGGACAACAAATTTAAAGCTCTGTTAAAAATTCTGCTATATTCGGTGTTTTCAGAACTCACTTTCTAATCAATTTACTCTAAATTGGTTTGATGAAACTTCTAAATTCTCAGCTGGTTCTTTGAATATAGGGCCTAATAATAATTTTGGCGAAAATTATCTAAGCACCTTATAGGCCCTAATTTTCATTCAAGACCTCTTGATGTGCCTGAAGTAGTTAAGCACTAGGTAGTCGCAACGCTTTGGTCTCTAAAATGGAGCCTGGAGTTCACAGATTCTGGCACAAAAACTGCAGCTTTAAGTGTTGAATAAGAAAAAAGTCTTCTAATGATATAAAGCCACATGGGTTTTGTCTCTTTGTCTCAAGTGAGAAGATGACACACTGAGATCTTGATCGGTAATCTTTCCCCTCCTGTGACAAAGAGACGGCGTGATTATGACGTTCATTGGCACAGGCAAACACACATACACAATCACACACACACACAGTAATATTATGGCTTATGCATAGCTCGGGGGTGAAAATGAGGTGGTAAGCGTCTCTAAAAGCCTCTGCCACCCAAATGTCCACCACGCCACCTTCACGTGGTACCCCTGTTGGAAACAAAGTGCGTGGTGGACGACCGAGCCCTCGCCGGTATATGCGAGCCCAGAGACAAGGAGTCGGAAGGACGGACGATGAAGGACATCGACGCTCGGAGATGGTGTCTCGCTAAAAAACCGAGAGGAAGGCAACGGGAAACCACCTCTCTAATTTCCCAAGAAACGCTTGCAATGACGAGGTGCTACAGGTTGTTGATGGGGAGCGATCGCTGGTGGCAGCAGTGGGGGAGGGACGGAGGAGCTGGGTGGGGCACGTGTTGGGGGACTCCCTTCTGGAGAGTCATGGAGGGGAGAGTGGAGGGGAGGGGGAGGGGCCGGGGAGGGTGATGCTGGGGTGGATGGCCGACGGATGCAGCGAGTTGGGGGAGGGGGCACAGCACGATGGGGAGTGGCGTCATTGGAGGCTGGAACCTGCCGAAGGGCAGAGAACTTAAAGAAGAAGAAAGATGCATAGCTCAAAGGATTAGCGTTAGTCTACATGTGTAGTTAAAGTTTGTCAATCGAAAGGTCGCGGGTTCGTATGCACAGATATAGTGTGTCTCCATATTTCTGCTCCATTTGGGTTCGTCGTAAAAATCAGTGAAAATGAGTAAGCTTCACGTGTTCGGTATAGGAATGTTAGGCGGCCAGAGGAAGCTAAGAAAAATTAAGTCATTGGCACCCACGGGTATACCCGTACCCATACCGTACCGTACCCGTCACGTCATCATAGCTCGCCTTCCCACAGTCCCAGTCCCTTCCTGGGCAATAGGTTTAGAACTCAGCATGAAGTTATATATTAAATCGGCTGATGATAATGATGATAGTAGTAGCAGTAGTAGTAGCCCAAGCACCAACAGTCGCAGTTGCAGTAGTAGTAACATCACTTCGACCAACACCGACTGGAGCACTGAACATGACAAATAACCTAGGACAATGGAAATCATTTATCCATAGGCCTACCCATCGCCGCCGGTTCCATGACAATTCGGCGCCAGACAATTCGGCGCCAGACAATTCGGCGACAGACAATTCGGCGCCCAGACAATTCGGTGCCAGACAATTCGGCGCCCGACAGCATGTAATTTTATTTTAAATAGCGCTTAATCTTTAATATCGGATAGGTAACGCCATAAAGACAGAGTCTAATAATATTTTTAACAACATAAAGACAGAGTATAATTGGCGATTTCTCTGTAATCGCATAGCTAGTAAAACCAACGCATAGTTAATACTGTCAATGGAAAATACTGATTAAAGTAATGTTAACATTTTCACTTGTAATAAAAAGTGTTTAAACGTTAGCATAGTTCGATTTAGCAGTCCTTTGCAACAATTATCCGAATTATAAGTCCTAGCTTACAGGGTAATGTTGTGACAACATCCACGTAAGTAAGAGATGAAATCACGATTTTCGTAATCATTGACCACAGTTAGTAAGCGTTCATCTAGATCACGGTATCTCTTTCTCTTGGTTGGGGGAGCCTCGCCGGCGAGGAGTTTCTCCATCTTCAGTCGACCAAGGTCCTGCTCCTTCTGTATTTTCGAGACAAGTTTCTCCAGTGATGGGTGAACGGTTGTTGCTGACCGTGTGAAAGCGTTATGCCATCCTTCCACGGCGCGAGGTTTTGTTTTGTACGGCTGAGTAACAGTCCCATAATTCACAGGGGAACAGCGGCACTGTTCTTGCCCTTCGTGAGGAATGGACCTTTATACAGTTGGGTATTGTTTACTATTCCTCTTATTTGCTATCCGATCGTATACGTATACGAATCTTTAAAATAGTACGAAAGTGTGCAAGTAAAATGGCGCAAACGGCGCCGAATTGTCTGGCACCGAATTGTCTGGGCGCCGAATTGTCTGTCGCCGAATTGTCTGTCGCCGAATTGTCTGTCGCCGAATTGTCTGTCGACGAATTGTCTGGCGCCGAATTGTCTGGCGCCGAATTGTCTGTCGCCGAATTGTCTGGCGCCGAATTGTCTGGCGCCGAATTGTCTGTCGACGAATTGTCTGGCGCCGAATTGTCTGGCGCCGAATTGTCTTGTCACCATCATCGCCGCCAGGAACTGATGCTGATGATGATGACAATAATTATACTATATGACGTCGACGACGACGACGACGAAGAAGAAGATGAAGAAGAAGAAGATGACGACGACGACGACGATGATGATGATGATAAGGAGGAGGAGGAGGAGGAGGAGGAGGAGAAAGAGGAGGAGGAGGAAGAAGAAGAAGAAGAAAAGGAAGAAGAAGAGGACGAAGAAGAGGAAGAAGAAGAAGAAGAAGAGGAGGAGGAAGAAGACGACGACGACGATGATGATGATGATGATGGTGATGAGGAGGAGGAGGAGGAGGAGGAGAAGAAGGAGGAGAAGGGAAGTCCCTTAAGTTATCCCTGAGGCAGTCATGAGTATGCATCAAGTGTTAGCGCCTTCATTTTCTTAGCCTCGGCATACAGTGCCCAGTCCTCTCCCTCACCATCTTCTCCATGCTTAACAAAGTCGATTAAGAAGCTATAGTATGAATTCGATGACAGTGAACCTGTTTATGGTCCACCAATCCATTCAACTGTCCAATTGAATTCATCACCGTTTGGCGTGTCTCTTTTCGAGGTTTAGGGCTCACAATCAAACGATTAATAAGTCTAAATGTAATGTAAGTATACATGTACTTTATTACTTTAAATTAACGTAGTTTTTCATCCACCATAAGTTTGTAACGACTTGTAAAGCATTTATAATACCAAGATGGCGACTACAGGGAATGGGCCAATGTCTGAAGCGACACCGGATTTATGACCTGATAGCCAGCCACGTCTAGCGGAGAAGCGAGTTATCAAGGAAAGACTCCCTGTACGGGCCTTGCTTGTTTACTGTCTAACGACCACTGTGTGGTAACAAAGACCATTAGCGTCGCCCTACTCCTTTATCCATTTCTTGGGACTGGCACTGTCAGAAAGCGAACAGTCACGCGGAGTTACCGATCAAGGTAAGGGCACAAAAGAATGGCGTACGATTTAATTGATGGTGTCGTTTTAGTTAATACTATAAAGTATTATTTCTTTTAATTTGCTTTTTGATGACAGACATACTGCCAGGATTAAGTTGAAATTAATTCTTCCAATTTGAATATATACTATTTGAATATATACAACGGAAATTGTACTAGTAAACCAGTTGTTCATCTTATATTAAATCTGTGTTTGATATTTACAATGGTGCTCTTTGTTGTGGCAAATCAATGGCAGCGCCGCTGATCTGGCTCTAAGAATCGAAGCCATGAACAGGTGTCTCAGTGATACGTTTCTTTATATTGTCAATAACCAATTGTAATAAAATAATTAATTTTTGATGAGAGAAATATTGCCGGTATCAGACGAAATTAATATTTTCTATGAGAGGCTTAAAAGCATATATGTATTTCGTTGAATAGAATAAAAGACCCCTCGTCTGCAGCAGGTAATTCGTGAGTTTCTTTGCCGTTTGGTGAAAGTTTGGTGACAATTTCCTGAAGCGACTTCTTCAATTCTTCTTAGACAAGTCGAGAACTTTGAGGGTAAAATGTTTTGTTCCTACTTAGTATGATATTAGAATTTCCATAAGATCGAATTGGTTTTAATAATCTCTTAAGCATCCGATTGGTGATTTTTCAATTTTCCCGGTATATATACACAGTCAACAAGTATCAGGATGCAATTTAACTGAATTCTTCTGTCATTAATGCATGTCTTCATGATCCTCTTTGTGAGGCACAAAACTATCAGTGTTTAGTTGTTGTACTACGCTTTAATAAGAACTGCAATTCTGGTTCAACTGACGAATTTAAACTTAAGCAGTTTCGTCGTGTATATGAAAATTCTACCGCTAAGTGACTGATCAAGACTGTTACAGTTCTACTGGCTGATGCCGTTGTAGCCAACTACAATTATACTTGGACAAACTTCTCATTAGAATTACTACGAACAATTTTGAAACTAGAAAAATAGGTCAAACTTCCTTCAAGACATGGATGTATGAATGCTACTTGCTAATAATATGTTCTAACGTTGCGGAATGTATCTTTGCTTGCATGTGTTCGTATTTATTACGATGGACGCATCGTTCACTGCAAATGGTAATATCGCTCAGCTGCAACCATGAAAGCATATATTCCGAAGTAGTAGAAGGAATTCGATAATGTTGCTTCCAGCAGAAAATTAACCTAAAAACGTGTTAAGTCATTTACGCTGAAGGTGACTGGAATAACACGAATTCTTATCTGATAGGCATCGTTAGAAATGCGATTTGTTCTGCAAAAATGACCTGAACCGAAGCAATGATATCCGAACAGATATTCTAAACCTAGGTTCATTTAAAATATGAGATCATTTGAATAACAATCAAAAGATGTTTGGCTCAGATGTTCACAGAGCACCTATTTGATGTAACTTTTCATTGCTTTTCAGCCTCTTTAAAATATGATTTGTACAAAGCATATACATCACATGATAATAAAATCTCACGATTTTGCAACACAATTATTAATATTTCAGATGACGACATTTATGGTGCTCGTGTTCTCCCTTCTGGCGATTGCCCATGGTAAGGAAATGAGCAATGTATACATATTCTATTATATATATAAATATATATATATATAATTATTAGAAACTAGTTTAAGAAGCAAATAAGCATTCCTTTACTTCAATGTGATTGAGTCTTCCGTCGTTAGCTCTGTATGTGTCAAGTTTGTATTTTTCCTGTTTGCAGCGTCAATTACATGTAGAAGTTAAGATGAACAAACATAAGGTCACACCATAAAGTTAGATGACTAAAATTGACATAATTACCAAATACATTAACTACTGTACATATGAAAGCATATGCACTAATAAACAAAATTCTTTCGAATAATGACGAAATAATTATTCGATTAGAGCGCTCCCTCCATTTGCCGATAGCCACGTTCAAACCAAGCTTGCGTGACTATGTGAAGGTCAGATTACGCAGAATAAATTCTTTAACTACAGCATAATATGAGAGAAGGGACCACTTGTCGGGTTCTAGATCAGCCGGAAAATGAGTTTTTCGTAATATCGTGATTATCGATTTTTGTGTCTGTTAATAAGTCCATTCCCGACAAATGGTCCCTTCTCTCGGCCTACGTCACATTATGCTTCCTCTCTCAATTTATAAGTTTTCTGTCTTTATGTCGCTATGCCCCAAGCACTTTCCCCAGAAGAAGCAGACTTCAAGAGGCGCCAGCAGGAATCCTTTGACCTCTTCGACGAGGACGAGAACGGTTACGTTGATGCAAGGGAGATCGAGTGTGTATCGAGAATGCTATACCAGAATGCAAACTTTAGGCCAACGGACGAGGAGTTCAAGAGGTCCGCCGAAGTAAGTAATGCATAATCATCATCATCCCCATCATCATCATCATCATCATCATCATCATCATCATCATCATCATCAACATCATCATCATCATCATCATCATCATCATCATCGTCATCATCATCATCATCATCATCATCATCATCATCATCATCATCATCATCATCATCATCATCATCATCATCATCATCATCGTCGTCGTCGTCATCATCATCATCATCATCATCATCATCATCATCATCATCATCATCATCATCATCATCATCATCATCATCATAACCGCAGCAATATTAATTAGATATAAGGTCAGCGGAAAAAGAAGTTAGCCTTATCACACATTTTAATAAGAAGGTTTTAAAGTACAATGGAAGGCGACGCTATTCTTACCGCATTTAAAAATCAATCTTCTGTTCCGTGTTAACTAATTCATTTGGGAAGAAATGTATGCATGTTGAATTGTTTAGATGAGAATAGCAGTGTCTCCGTGGACCCTGTCACAGCATCAGCGATCGTGAATAAATTTGTGCAAATGCTCCGCTTTTGATTAGCGCTTTAGATACTTTATAGGTAACGATTACGACTCTTATGTTTACTTTACATCAACAGATGTTGGTCACAGTCCATGATGCAGATGGTGATGGAAAAGTCACCTTCGACGAGTACTACATGGCTGAGCTGAGACAGTACTATCATAAACAGTACTATTATAAACCGTACTATTATAAATAGTACTATTATAAATAGTACTATTATAAATAGTTCTAAATGTCTCAACCATGCGACGCCGGATGGCATGGACAAGGTCAAGATTAAGAACGATGGGAAGTTTTTATTTATGCCTACTCATAAAGTGTTTGGTTAAGATTTCCTCTCGACGAACGCATTTTACTTTTAAACGACGTGATTGTATTTTGAAAATCGACTGGGAAACAAAATAAAGCTGCTTGTCGTTATAATGTTTAATATTAGCTGATATGGTAACGTTTCAGAGCAATGAGAAATTTTCACTAACTGTCTAAATTTTTCACTACAAGAGCGCATTTGAATAGAAGGTGTCAAGGTTAGTGTCAGAGCGATGGGAATTTTTTGTATATATATATAACCACTATGTGTTTCTTTAAGTTTTCAAGCGCATTTAAATATAGGTTGAATTTAGAAAATTTTATCTGTTGCAAGCGACCAGTTACTACTACTACTACAACTACTACTACTACTACCACTACTACTACTACAACTACTACTACTACTACTACTACTAACTACTACTACTACTACTACTACTACTACTACTACTACTACTACTACTACTACTACTACTACTACTACTGCACTACTACTACTACTGCTGCTGCTGCTGCTGCTGCTGCTACTACTACTACTACTACTACTACTACTACTACTACTACTACTACTACTACTACTACTACTACTACTACTACTGCTACTACTACTACTACTGCTGCTACTACTACTACTACTGCTACTGCTAACTAATAACTGCTAATAATAATAATAATAATAATAATAATAATAATAATAATAATATTCCTTTATTGCACAAACTCGTTGACACAAACGCAATATTGGTTAGAGATTACCACGCCGACTATGTTTACGTATCATGGTTAAGATGTCGGTATTATCAATGAGTGAAAGATTGGGTCGTAGAACTGAGCCTTGGCGATCGCCACAGGTAAGGTAGTGGCCGTGGAAGAAGAGCCGGTGTCCTAAGACAGTTTCCCCTCTAAAAGTCTTCCCGGATACTCTAATCACTCGAACCAGATACTCCCCCGGTGGATCTGTTACAGAATAAATTGGCCCATCAGAGACTACTTTCTAGAAGAAAGTCCTCGTTGGAAGAGAATATTCCATTCCCTTGAAATTAACTCTCCCTAGAGACATTATTTCAACGCGACAGTCACATCATATTTATTATAGCTAACCAAACAACGTTACTCTAACTTCCAGCAATTCTTTCATGAATGGTTTTAACTAGATGCTTATGCTCAACCGCTGCAATACTTCAAGTTCTCCTACCTTTAGCGCCAATGTGAAGCAAGTTTCCACTACTTACACAGAATGAAACTTAAATTGCTCTCGTAGACGCCGTTTCTCATTGTGTAGAATATTCTGCAGGATATGCACGTTTGTAATGTAATTAAACAGCGCTTCACAATCAGCTTTATCCATGGAAATGATTTTGAACTGTTGCACCAAGTAGTAGGCCCTACTCATTAATACAACTTATAGCCAATATATACTAACCAATATTTAATCCGTTGAGAATCTTGAGGTCGTCTAAGCTTATTCAGTAGTAAACTTGAGCTACGAATAATTTATGATAGTCTGCACCTTGTAGTCAACCAATCAACCTTTTATAGCTCTTGTCACCTACAGTATGTGAGCAAATTCCATTCAAAGCCGAAACATTCCATGGGTCAAGTAATGCTTCAGTAGTCTTTATCTCAAGACTGTATTGGCTTCATGGACTACAATGCTTTGTTTGCTTAAATTGATATTGGCCTAACGATACCAAAATAATGGGGTTGGTTTACCTGCGATTATTTAATGGGCATTGTCCAATGTCCATTATTCTGTGCCTATGCCTAATCTTCATCAACAAATGCCAGCAAGTTCATAACAGTAAGTCAGAACTTGTTTACAATCACTGGTCATAACTTCCCTATTCTATGTAATAACCTGACGCCAGATCACAATAATAAACACTTAAATGTCACGCAGATGAATTAATGAATGAATGCTAGGCCTCATTTGCATCAAAGAATAATAATAATAATGAATAATAATAATAATAATAATAATAATAATAATAATAATAATAATAATAATAATAATAATAATAATAATAATAATAATAATAATAATAATAATAATAATAATAATAATAAGCTTGGTTTAATATTTTCAAATTGACAATAATTTATACGAATTATGATTACAACTCACAGTATGAACGGATGATCACAAGTTATAACAAGAGTCGAATTTAACTGTTGACAGCTACGCAAGGCGCCCATCACGTCCTACTGCTCATTTTTCATCGCCATCTGGTGAATGAAAGGCTGAGTCAACCTTAGGGACGGTAGCGGGAAGCGATCCCGCGTCCTCTGCCTCTTCGTGCCAGAGTGTTACCATTAACCTGCTGTGACAATACTTGATTTCATTTTGGGCACAGACTAAAACGTCCTTGACCTCACGTCAAGTCTGCGCACTTCACCTTTATTGAGAAAGTCCTCACGAAGTGGTGTATGTATGTATGTAAGTATGTATGTATGTATGTATGTATGTATGTATGTATGTATGTATGTATGTATGTACGTATGTATGTATGTATGTATGTATGTATGTATGTATGTATGTATGTATGTATGTATGTATGTATGTATGAGCACTTGTTACAGGGCCCCTTCAAGATTTCTACTGAGAGGCGCTCTCGACTACAGCGCGGACACTGAATCGGAGTTTCACGCCGAAGCGCATGAGCAATTGCAAGTGAAGGACTTGCCCATGGTCCCTACGCGACGGCTTGAGGTGAATTCGAACCCGCAACCCTCCGGCTGCAAGGCACCGAACATACGCCTACACCATCGCGCCCCACAAATCAGTATATATCGCAAATCGAATCAGAGACCTTTCCACAATGATCGCATCGTCGTCCACTGCGAAGGACTGGTGCACGGTGAGCGAATCGTCATCCATTATCGGACGTGGGTAAAATAGCCTATCGTCGTTCCACATCTTTGATTCTACCCTAATCAGGAACTCTGAACTTGATGTCTTCTGTCAAATATAGTTTTGATCGGTTGATTGGATTCTGCGTGTGTCCTCCCACGAAATCCTGATTACCACTCTTCTTATTATCTAAGCAATGACTGCTTACTGTTGAACGTTCTTAATAACATTTATGACCTTTAGACTAACGTTTTCAGAGCCTCTGTTTAATTTCAGGAAGCGGTCCTGCTGTAGGCCTTATACACATATTCTTAGCAGACGAATAAATTTAGCACGATGAAGCACCCAGTGCCCCATACGGATGAGAATACTGGACAATCCGAAAGCAATACAAGAAGAAGAATTATCAGCAGAAATGAGTAGGTTATAGATGGATTGTTGCAGGAATTGTAATGGTCGCCTAAATTTAAGCAATGATGACAGAAGCGAACTCCGATATGTCCATTCAACGGCGCTGGACTTTAAGTCGTTCAGCGAAGTCTCCGATGATTTGGCCATTTTGAGGAAATGTCAGCTGATAGAAACACACATTAGGGCCTACACCATACGCTCGAATCTAAAAGAAGAGAACACAGTTCAGACAAGTAAATAACAACGTCAGCTTTAAGCGTACCGTAGTCATACTCGTGCTTAGGCCTATAGCCAATAACATTCCTCTACTTTCTAATTTATGCAGACAATTTGCATAGCTCAATCTCAAGAAATTAATCGGATGAGCTGTCAACACAAGCCTCACTTCCACCAATATTAATGTTAATAAGAACAGCGCACACAAGAATGCCGGTTTGATAAAATTGATGGCGACGCTTTAATAAATACTATAAACTATTATTTCTTTTAGTATAACTTTTTGATGACGGAAACACTGTCAGGATTTAGTGGAAATTAATTCTTCATATTTGAACATACACAACGGAAATTGTAATCATAAACATGTCATTAATCGGACATTAAATCTGTGTTTGATATTTACAATGGTGCTCTTTGTTATAGCAAATCAATGGCAGCGTCTAAGAGCTAATGGAGCCCATGGGCAGGTGTTGTAGTGTCCGTTTGTTTATTGCCAATAACTGCTTGTGATGTTAATTTTTGATGAGAGATATATTGCCGGTTTCAGACGAAATTAATTTTTCCATGAGAAGTATAAGCATTATGTATTTCGTTGAATAGAATAAAAAGCTCCGTCTGAAGCAGACAATTCGTGAGTTGCTCTGCCATATGGTGATAGTTTGGTGAAAAACTTCCTGAAACGATTTCTTTAATTTGTTTTAGACAAGTAGAGAACTTGTAGGGTAAAGTTTTGTTTTCTTACTTAGTGCGATATTAGAATTTCTGTAAGATCGAATTGATTTTATGATCTCTTAAGCAACCATTTTGTAGTTTATCACTTTTCAACATTGGAATACTCCGATACGTGTAGGCAACATTTAGCAGGACACTAGATGCAATTTAACTGAATTCTTTTGTCATTGGTGTAGTTTTTCATGATCCCCGATGTGAAGCCCAAAACTATTATTGTTTTGATGCTCAGCGCCTTAATTAAAACTTGAATTCTGGTTAAACTGACGAATTTAAACTTAAGCAGTTTCGTCGTGTATATGCAAATTCTGCCTCTAAGGGACCGATCAAAACTGTTTCAGTTCTACTGGTTGTTGCCTCGGTTTCTAACCAACTACAATACTTTGACTAACATCTCATTAGAATTGCCACGAGAGACTTTTTAAACTAGAAATAGGTCAAAATTCCTTCAAAACTTCGCTAAATGCCACTTGCCTAATACATGCATGTTCCTACATAGCTGAATAGATCTTTGCTTGAATATGTTCGTATTTCGTACGATGGACGCATTATTCACTGCAAATGATAATATCGTTTAACTTCATCCATGAAGGCTTATGTACCCAAACAGTTAATGGAATTCGATAATGTTGCTTCCTACAGAAAACTAACTTACAAAGGTGCACTGGAATAACATTAACACTGAAGGTGACTGGTATAACATGAATTCATATCTTCTAGGCGTCGTTAGGGATGCGATTAGTTCTACAAAAATGACTTAAACTGAGCCAATGATATCTTAACAGATACTCTAAATCTAGGTACTTATAAAATATGAGATCATTTGAATTAACAATAATTATTAAAACTTGCTTGGCTCAGATGTGCACATTTCACTGATTTAATGAAGGTGACTTTTCATGGCTTTTCAGCCACTTTAAACATGCTTTGTATGAAGCATGTATTCGCCGTATGATAATAAGATCTCATGATTTGCACTGTCTTAATATTTCAGATGAAGATATTCCTAGTGCTCGTGTTTTCCCTTCTGGTGATTTCCCATGGTAAGGAAATAAGTTATGTATATATATATATAATATATATATGTAATAATAATTATAAGAATCTAGCTTAAGAACCAAATAGGCTTTCCCTTCTCTTGAGTGTGATTACGGCTGTCTTTGTTGGGTCTGTTTGTGTCAAGACCTTATTTTTCCTTTTCACAACGTCAATTAGCTCTGAACATTAACAAACATAAAGTCACCCCATAAAGTTAGAAGACTTGCAACGACGAAATTACAAAGTACATTAATTAACTACTGTAGCTATGAGAGCATTTTCACTAATAAACTCGATTCTGTCGATTAATGAAGAACCAAATATTCGATTAGAGCGTTCAATCCGTGGACCATATCGAGTATTTTCTTTACCGATATCCGCATTCAAACCAAGCCTGTGTGTCTATGACTCTATGTGAAGATGAGATAGCGTAGAACAGGGATGGCGAACTTATGGCACGCGTGCCAAAAGAGGCACGCGTTAAAAATTTTTGGAATGTGGAGCGTCCCCAAAATTTCAAACCAAGAAATACAAAATCACTGCATGAATCACCGTTTTTCAATGAAGGTCTTTATTGTAAAACCATTCTAAAACCATTTTTGAATTAATGTCTTCTAATTCATTTTTTCGGATACGCTTTGTCAATTAAATATTACCTTCATATTTCGAGGAGCACGCGACGTATTTTTACGTTTCAGCGGCATTGTGGCACGCATCTTCATAAAGGTTCGCCATCCCTGGCGTAAAATAATTATATTCTTCAACTATAATAGTAAAATATGCTCCCTCTGTCTCTCAATTATGCGTTTTCTGTCTTTAAGTCACTCTGCCACAAGAAGTTTCCTCATATGTGGCAGCGTTCAAGAAGCAGTCGCAGGACAGTTTTGCCATCCTCGATAAGGACAAGAACGGTTACATTGATGCAGCGGAGATCGAGGCTGTATCGAGAGAACAGTACCAGAAGATAGGCGATGATGGGCTAACGGATGAGGAGTTCAAGAGGGCCGCCGAAGTAAGTAATGCACCATCATCCTCCTCCCGTCGTCGTCATCATCATCATCCGATCTCATGTATTCATGACATCATGATCGGGGAAATGGTTGAATTAATTCGCTGGCACGGAGATCAGAAAAGCGCGGGTTCGAAAGTCGCTCGTCCCATGGGGATTGACTCAGCTTCAACCACTAGGTGGACTGTAGAATCTACAGCAGAGAGCGCTCATCTTACATCATCATCATAATCTGTTCAACATCATCATCATCATCATATTATCATCATCATTATCATCATCATCGTCATCATCATCATCATCATGATCATCATCAGTCATCATCATCATCATCATCATCATCGTCATCGTCATAGTCATCATCATCATCATCATCATCATCATCATCATCATCATCATCATCATCATCATCATCATCATCACCGCACCATTATTGTATAAAATGTTACGCCAGCGGAAAAATAGGTTAGTCTCATCACACATTTGAAAAAGAACTCATTTAGGTACAATGGAACGCGACGCTATTCAAACCGCATTTATAAACTAAATTTCTGTTTTATGCTAACCAAGTCTCAAGTCATTAGGTAAGAACTGTAGACTTGTGGGATGGTTTGGATGAGAGTAATAGCGTATCCGTGTACCATATCACAGCATCAGCGCTCGTTAATAATCTTGTGTAATGCTCCGCTTTTGAGCAAAGCTTTCGAAATTCTGTATTGTTAACGGTTGCGACTCTTCTGTTTTCTTTATATCAACAGGCTATTGATCTCATCCCATGATGGAGATGGCGATGGAAAAGTCAACTTCGACGAGTACTACATGGGGGAATGGAGATTGTTTGGTTTTGATACAATCTATGGTCCTACGCCAGTCTGAGTGTTTGTTTACTTTTTCTTCTAGACGAGCTCATTTAACACTTTAGGGACGAGGTTTGCATTTTGAAAAGTGACTGGAAAAACAAATTAAGTTGGTCTATAATAAGTACTAAATATAAATTGACAAGGTAAAGTTTCAGGTCGATGGGAATTTTTTACTCAAGCCTTTTCACCAACTGTTTGCTTAAGTTCTTATTCCTATTGGGCATTAGATTTCTGTGAGATTAATGGGTCCGAGACGTCCAAGTTTTCAGCTGGACTATTGCATTCAAATATAAGTTGATAAGGTTAAGTTTCAGTGTTTTGCGAAAGTTTTATAATACCTATCCGTAAACTGTATGTTTAACTTTTCAACTAGACGGGCACATTTGAGTATAAGTTGACTAGGTTAAGTATCAGAGCGTTGAGAATTTTTTATTTATATCTATCCATTATAATGTTCTTCTAAGTTTTCCTACGCATTTAAACTCGTCGTTAAAATATGCTGAATTTAGAGAATTTTATCTGTTACAGACGACCATTTGATGTCGAAAATTCTTATGAATAGTCACCTGCACTGCATACGACAAGCGAGAGTTCAACAATTTTCTTATGCTAATCTTTTACTCAAGAGACAGTTAAACTTTATGCGATTGCTACCCAGGAACATATCTCCAACAAAATCAGGAACAACAAAATAATTTAAACTCTTTTAACAATTCTCATATTTACGGTGCTTTCAAAGCCCTCATTCTGATCAATTTAACCAAATTTCGTTTGATAAAATGTATAAATTTTCAGTTGGATCGATGAATAATTATAATTTATCATTTTGGCGAAATTCATCTAAGATTTTTATAGGCCGTAATTTTCATTCAAGTCCTCGTGATCTGCCTGCAGTAGTTAAGCACTAGTTAGTCGCTACACTTTGGTCTCTTTTAAATCGAGCCTGGAGGTCACAGCTTTTGACATAATAACTACAGATTTTAGTGTTGAATAAGAAAAAAGTCTTTTAATTGCATAGAGTCACGTGTGTTGGTCTTTTCGTCCCAAGTTAGAAGGACACACAATGCGAATGACACCCATTCACACAAGCAAACCCACACACACCCACTAAACAGCCACATACCCACCCATCCATCCACACACACACAAACACACTCACACAAACACAAACAAACACACACACACAAACACAAACAAACAAACACACACACATGTATGAAATATTATGCCTAGACATAACACAAAGGAAGATAGTCTAGTGAAAATATGTTGATCAAAAGGTCGGCGGGGGTTTAGATATAGTTTGTTTAGAGATTCTGCTCCATTTGAGCGCATTCGTCAAATCAGCTAAAATGAGTGAAGTGAACGAGTTCCGTCGAGGAGGAGGAGGAGGAGAAGGAGAAGGTGGAGGAGGAGAAGGAGGTGGAGAAGGGCAGTCCCTTAAGTAATCCCTGAGGCAGTCATGAGTATGCATCAAGTGTTAGCGCCTTCATTTTCTTAGCCTCGGCATTCAGTGCCCAGTCCTTTCCCTCGCCATCTTCTCCATGCTTAACAAATTCGATTAAGAAGCTATAGTATGAATTCGATTACAGTGAACCTGTTTATGGTCCACCAATCCATCAAACTGTCCAATTGAATTCGTCACTGTTTGGCGTGTCTCTTTTCGAGATTTAGGGCTCACAATCAAACGATTAACTAATCTCAGTGCAATGTAAGTATACCTTATTACTTAAAACTGACGTTATCTTTCATCCACCGTAATTCTATAGCGACTTGCAAAGTATTTACAAAAAAAGATGGCGACTTCTAGGCAATGGGCCAACATCTGAAGCGACACCCGATTTAATACCTGATAGCGACGTCTAGCGGAGACGCGAGTTATCAAGGAAAGACTTCCTTTACCGACCGACCGCGTTACGAGGCGCCATCTAGTCAGAGATGAGTAAGGGAAGAGGACAGTGGATATGACAGCGTTCATCTGAAGATGACAACACTATATTCGTTTTGAAAGTTTCAAGCGTAAGCGCGTCGAATCGATGAATAGATGACATATAGTTAGATCGAAACAGGTAAAGCGATAGATTAAGACCGATAGAGTTAGACCGATTCAGTTAAACCTATTAACTTAGAGCGATTGAGTTAAGCCGATGGTGTTAGACGGTTTGAGATAGACGGATTGAGTTAGGCCCATACAGCTCGTTCGAGTACTGAATGGACAAGAAGATGGACAGAGGTGGTCAAACGTATCACCTCCGACTGACAGCAGCTGCCAACGTAAGGTCGACATATGAAGGTTGGGTGCCACGAATCCGAGGTCCGCCCAGGGTTCGATCACCTACTCAGTGAGAACCTAGAAGACAGAAGGATGACTTACGCGGTCACACTAGCGCTACTTAAAGACGCCAAGTTTGTCTATAAAGACTGCTAAATTCCTTGAAGTAACCAAAAGGCTCCACGTCGATATGGGCAAAACCGGGCATACCCGTACCCGTTATGCTACTACCCGTACCCGACCCGACCCTACCCGTTATATGCATAGGCGTAGCTACACTGAGGCACGAGGAGGCAGTTGCCTCCTCTTGCTTTTTTATATTCTGAAACTTCCATTGACTAATGATCCCAATGTCCAGGATTTTGCCAATGGTCCGTGAAGTTGTGTCTTCTTGAATTTAAGTCTCGCTATGTGCCTGGTTGTATGCGTACCCGACCCGTATCCGATCCGCGGTGCATTCAACTGTGCTGGTCGGGTACGAGTAAACCCGCGGGTACGAGTATACCCGAATGACCCTAAAGTCTGGTGTACGGTAATACAACCGTGAGCGTATCGTCGTTCCCTAGCCTTGATTCTACCGTAGTTAGGAACTCTGAACTCGATGTCGTCTGCCAACTATAGTTTGGATCTGTTGACTCTGCATCTCCAGTCAACTGTGCTGGACAAAGTCGATCACCAAAGTCTCCGATAATTTGGCCATTCGCAAGGAACGTCATATGGTAGAAACACACTTTGCACCACACGCTCGAATCTAAAAGAACAAAACATAGTTCAGGCAAATCAGTGACAACGTCTTCCTTAAGTGTAGTCATATATGTACACATGTTTATTGCTACTTACTCTCTTCATTTATTTGTAGAAAATATCTGTAGCGCAACCACCAGAAATTAATCGGAAGAGTTTTCTGAACTAGCCTCAGTCACACCAAATGTAAGTAAGAACAGATCATACAAGAATGGCGGTATGATGAAATTGATGGCGACGTTTTAATTAATACCATAAAGTATTTTTTCTTTTAGTAATACTTTTTGATGACGGAAACACTGTCTGGATTCAGTCGAAAGTAATCTGTCGTATTTGAATATATACAACGGAAATTGTAATCGTAAAGATGTCGTGAATCGGATATTAAAATCTGTGTTTGATATTTACAATGGTTTTCTTTGTTGTGGCAAATCAGTAGCAGCGTTGTTGATCTAGCTCTAAGAACACTTCCGACTATTCGAGACCCTGAACAATTGTTGTATAGTTATACGTAGCCTATACTTATTGCCAATAATTGATCGTAATATTAATTTTTCATGACAGAAATATTACCGGTTTCAGACGAAATTGACGTTTTCTATGAGAAGTATAAGCATATATGGATTTAAATGAATTGAATAAAAGACCCCGTCTGGACAAGTAATTCGTGAGTTGCTTTGCCATTTGGTGAAAATTTGGTGGAAACTTCCTAAAGCGATTCCTTCAATTTTTCTTAGACAAGTCGAGAACTTGGAGGGTAAAGTGTTTTGTAGGGTCAAGTGTTTTGTCCTTGCTTATTGTGACACTAGCATTCTTCAAAACTTGGCTACATGTATATAAATGCAATGTGATCTACTGTATATTATGTTCCTACATTGCTGAATTATAGCTAATTTGCTTGCAGGTTTTCGTATTCCTAATGATTGACGCGCAAATGTTAATGTCTTTTTACTACATCCATGAAGGCATATGTTCCGAGGTAGTAGAAGGAATTCAGTAATGTTCCTTCCTACAGAAAATTAACTTATTGTATTGTATATTGTATTTGATCATTTATAAAGCGTTTCTCATAGCATGAGCCTTTCAGAAGCGCTCCCAGTGCGAGGTACTCCGAGAGAAAAAGAAGGTTTTAAGGTGAGAGAAAGAGGTAGAGATGCTACCAGAGAGGATTGTAGAGCGTAGAGAAGGAGGAAGTCTATTCCACAGGGAGGGTCCTATGCAGGCAAAGGATCTGGATTGAGCCATTACGGTCCTAATAAGGGGAACGAAAAGGTCAAGCCGGTCAAAGGATCAGAGAGGACGCAATGACGTGACAGAGAGGGGACGGAGAATTTGGTGACAAAGATATTTAGAATTTATTTGTTATTCCTATTTATAACTATATATATCTGTTTAAGTTTTCCTCTAGACGAGCGCATTGAACACTTTAGCTGCGAGATTATATTTTGAAAAGCGACTGGGAAGCAAATACAGATTCGCTAAAGAACTAAATGCAAGTTGACGAGGTTAATTTTCAGTGCAATGGAAATTTTGTATAAATTTATGCTTATCCATCAACTGATTGCTTAAGTTCTAACTCCTGATGACGCTAATGGGTCGCGAGACATCCAAGTTTTCAACTAGACGAGCGCATTCAAATATAAGTTGATAAGGCTAAGTTTCAGTGCTCTGCGAAAGTTTTATATATAGGCCTACCTACCCGTAAACTGTCTGTTTAACTTTTCAACTAGACAAGCACATCTGAGTATAAGTTGACGAGGTTATGTATCAGAGCAATTATATTTTTTATTTATATCTATCCATTATATCTTTGATTAAGTTTCAAGCGCATTTCAATATGAGTCGAATTTAGAGAATAGAGAATTTTATCTGTTGCAGACAGCCAGATGATGTCGAAAAAAGCTTATGAATGGTCACCTGCACGGTCACCTGCACAACATACGACAAACGATAGTTCAACAATTTTCGATGCTAATCCTTTACTCAAGACACATTTTACTTTATGCGATTTCTACGCACGATCATATCTCCAACAAAATCAGGGACAAAATATTTAGAGCTCTTTTAACAATTCTGCTATTTTCTGTGCCTACAAAACTCACTTTCTAAAAAATTTAGCCAAATTTGGTGCGATAAAAGTGTATAAATTTTCAGGTGGTTCGATGAAGAATTTTAATTTATCATTTAGCCAAATTCGTCTAAGATTTTCTGAAGCCATGATTTTCATTTAAGACCCCGTAATCTGCTTGAGGTTGGAACCTGCCGAAGGGCAGAGAACTTAAAGAAGAAGAATCTGCTTGCACTATTTGAGCACTAGTTGATAGCTGCGTTTTGGTCTCTTAGTTGCAGCTTACAGATTTTGGCATAATAACTGTTCAATAAGAAGAAATATACGTTCTTTGATCCTATAAAGAGCATTTTTGTTTGTCTCTTTGTTCGAAGTGAGAAGAATGCAGAACTGTTACACAAGAAACATGCACAAACACACTAACGAGCATACACCTGCACACACACACACACACACACACACACACACACACACACACACACACACATCTACATCTAATTGTTGCTTACATCAGTACGAAGCATTTATTCAAACTTGACATGGATAAAAATACTTAGAACACAGCCATCACAACACCTTTAAGTTTCATCATGTCAGATTCGTGTTGCGCTCGTTACACTGAGATATTCTGACTTGGTTGAATTGAGTTGCAGTTGATTGATTTCCATCCAGTCAGCTGTGTCGCAAATACAGCTCATTGAGAGGGTTCATCGATGCTGGACATCGGTGAAAGTAGGACATCAGAAGTAAGAGATCTGCGAATCATCCCACAGAGACAACGATGTATATCCATTAACTGTCTGTTTAAGTTTTCCAGCGCATTTAAATATACGTTGAATTTAATTTTTATCTGTTGCAGACGACCCGTTGATGTCGAAAAAGTCTTTTGATTGGTCACCTGCACTGCATACGACAAACGATATTTCAAGAATTTGTTATGCTAATTTTTTACTCAAGACACATTTTACTTCATGCGACAGTTAGAGTGGATCACATCTCCACCAAAATCAGGGACAAAAAATTAAAGCTCTTCTAACAATAAATATTCTGCTATTTTCGGTGCTTTCAAAACTCACTTGCTGATGAATTTATCTAAATTTGGTTTGATAAAAACGTATAAATTTTCAGTTGGATAAATAAATAATTATAGTGGATATAGTGACGAAATTCATCTAAGACTTTATGATGTCATAGTTTTTAATCACTACTACGTGGTCTGCTTGGTCATTATTGACTCTAACATCATTTAGAATAGCGCAGAGAGCGCCTTTGAGTAGGAATTTTTAAGGGGCGTTATATAAATTTTCGAATGAATGAACGAACGAATGAACGTCGGTTCTAAGTATACTCATACCCGTGCCTAGGCCTTCAGCCAATTAATTTCCTTCACTTCCTCATTTATTCGGAAAATTTGCATAGCTCAATCACCAGAAATTAATGGGAGGAGTTGTCTGCAATAGCCTCAGCAACATAAAATATTATTAATTAAGAAGAGCGCATACAAGAATGACAGGCATGATAACATTGAAGTCGACGTCTTAATTAATACTATAAAGTATCATTTCTATGGTATTCCCTTTTGATGATAGAAATACTGTCGGGATTCAGTCGAAATTAATTCTTCAAATTTTAATGTAATCGCAATCGTAAACCAGTCGTTCATCTCATATTAAATCTGGGTTTAATATTCACAAAGGCATTCTTTGTTATGGAAAATCAATAGCAACGTCTGGTTCTCAAGGCATCTGTTTTGATTTGATTCAAACAAACTCCTGAAAAGGCCTCGTGTATTGCCAATAATTATCTCTAATAATTTTTCATGGCAGAAATATTGCTCGATTTCAGACGAAATTAATTTTTCTATAAGAAACATAAGCATATATGTATTTCGTCGAGTTGGATAAATGCCCCGTATGCAGCAGTTAAATCGTGTATTTCTTTATCATTTGATGAAAGTTTGGTGACATTTTCGTGAAGCGAATTCTTCAATTCATTTTAGATTATTCTAGAACTTGGAGGGTATAGTGTTTTGTTCTTACTTAGTGCGATGCTAGAGTTTCTAAAATATAAAATTGTTTTAATTCTTGTAAGCAGTAGATTAGCGCGTTTTCGGTTTTCCCTTCGAAATATACCGATATATGTAGTCAACAAGAAGCAGTTCACACCAAACAATTTAAGTGAATTTGTTTGTTGTGAGTGAATTTTTATGAAACCGACGCGAATAGCAAAACAATTCGTGTTTAGTTGTTGTAGGCTACAATTCTTTGGTAAGACCTGAAATTCTGTCTAAACTGACGAATTTATGCCAGACATCGTTAGGAATGCGATTTGTTTTACAAAAATGACTTAAACTGAAAAACATTTAGGCCTAATGATTTCTTAACAGTTATTTGATTTGAATGACAATTAATCACTTTCAGTCTCTTTAAATGTGTTTTGTATCGGCCTACGTCACATGATTATAAAACCGCATGACTTTGCAGTATCTTAATAATATTTCAGATGAAGATATTCCTTGTGCTCGTGTTCTGCCCTTTGGTGATTGCCTATGGTAAGACAATGAACAATGTATTTTTGTATTATAGATACATATAATTGTAATTATATATATATACATATATATATATATTAATAATGATAAAAAAACTAGCTTAAGAACGAAAAGAAAAAGCATCGGCTTCTCATGAGTGTGATTGCTTCCAACGTTGTTAGTTCTGTTTATGTCAAGATATTCATTTTTGATATTTACAACGATAATTAGAAATCAAGATGACCAAGAATGACGTCACACCATAAAGTTAGATGACTAACAACGACAAAATAATTACAAACACATTAATTACTGTAGTCTGTAGTTATGAGAGCATTTGCGCTAATGAACACTAGGCCTCTTCTTTTGAATAATGAAGCGATTTAACGCTGAATCGATGGACCATAACAGGCACTTGACTTAACTGATAGCCACCTTCAAATCAAGCTAGAGTGAGGGTTAGGGTTAGGTTTATGGTTAAGATGAGATAGCGTGGAATCATTATTCTTTAACTACAGCTGCAGACGTTGCTCCCTCTGTCTCTCATGTTATGCCTTTTCTGTCTTAAAGACACTGTATTCCAAGACTGGACCGCAGAAGATGAGGCAGATTTCCAGAAGTCGTTGCACTGGACCTTCTATGACTACCTCGATGCGGACAAGAACGGTTTCATTGAGGTCGCGGATATAAAGAGTAGGTCGATGAACGGCGAGGACGAGGTAATAAACCATCATCCGTCATCATCATCATCGTCGTCGTCGTCGTCGTCGTCATCATCATCATCATCATCATCATCATCATCATCTTCTTCTTCTTCTTCTTCTTCCTCTTCATCATCATCATCATCATCATCATCATCATCATCATCATCATCATCATCATCGTCGTCGTCATCATCATCATCATCATCATCATCATCATCATCATCATCATCATCATCATCATCATCATCATCATCATCATCATCATCATCATCATCATCATCATCATCATCATCATCATCATCATCATCATCATCATCATCATCGTCAGAACCGTGGCATTATTTATCTAAATGTACGGTGAGCCGAAGAAAACAAGTTTGGTTTACCACACATTTTAAAAAGAACTCATTTCAGTTCAATGGAACGCGACGCTATTCATACCGCATTTAAAAATTAAACTACGTGTTCCATGTTAACAAAGTCATTAGGGAAGAATTGTATAGGCCTACTTGTGGAATGGTCTGGATGAGAGTAATACTGTCTCCGGGGACCCTGTCACATCAGCAGCGATCGTGAATAATCTTCTGCAACGCTCGACATTTGAGTAACGCTTTTGAAATTTCCGAGTTAACGATTACGACTCGTATGTTTACTTTCTGTCAACAGGATTTTGTCACGCAACTCGATACAAATGGTGACCGAAAAATTTCCTTCGACGAGTATGCGAAGGATGCGAAGAGATGGTTCGAATACTAGGTCTAAATGCGTCATCCATGCAACGCCAGTCGGCATGGACATGGTTAAGTTTTAAAGCGATGAGAAGTTTTTATTTATACCTATTCATAAACTGTTTGCTTAAGTTTTCAACTAGACGAGCGCTTTCCACACTTTAACGACGAGATTGTATTTGGTAAAGCGACGGGGAAAATGCAGTTTGTCATTAAAGTGCTAAACATTATGCTGACAAGTTAATGTTTCATGGCGAAGGGAATTTTCTTACTTATTGCTGTCAAGTTCCTATTCCTGTATCGAATTAGATGTCTGTGAGACTTATGCGTCTGAGACATCCACGTTTTCAGCTGGACTAGTGCATTGAAATAATATTTGTTTATAAGGTTAAGTTTTAGAGCGATGTGAAAGTTTTATTTATAATACCTAAGCTTACAGGTCCATAAACTATGTTTAACTTTTCAACTGGACGAGCGCAGTTAAATGTAAGAGTTGACGAGGTTCAGTGTCAGAGCGATGGGAATTTTATTTATATCTATTCATTATCTGTTTGTTTAAGTTTTCAAACGCATTTAAATAAAAGTTTAATTTAGAGAATTTTATCTGTTGCAGGCGACCATTTGATGTTGAAAAAATTCTTATGATTGGTCACCTGCACTACATACGACAATTTTCGATGCTAATCTTTTACTGAAGACACATTTTACTCTATGCGATTGCTACACAGATTCACATCTCCAACAAAATCGTGAACATTAAAATTTAAAGCTTTTTAAACAATTTCTGTTTTATTTCTCAAATCTTTCAAAACTCACTTTCTGATCAACTTAGCGGAATTTGGTGTGATAAAATGTATAAATTCTCAGTTGGATCGAAGAATAATTGCAACGAATCGTTTTGGCTAAATTCATTAAAAAAGGTTTGAAGCCATACTTTTTTATTCAAGTCCTCGTGATCTGCTTGCAGTAATTAAGCGGTAGTTAGCATCTAGACTTTGGTCTTATAGTTGGAGCTTAAAGATTTTGGCATAATAACTGTTCAATAAGAAAAAAATATTTGTCCTATTATTCTATAGCGCCTCGTGTGTTTGTGTCTTTGTTTCTAGAGAGAAGAATGCAGAACGATACTAACACTCATTTACACAACAAACATGTACAACTCACATACATCTACACACACTTACCTAACACACACCTTACACTCACACGCCCATTACACAAACGTACGCTATTTTTAGGGCTTACACATCGCTCAAAAGAGAGCAATAGTCTAGTGCAGTGAACACCATTTTTGTCAGGCCAGGATTCGCCTTAGCAGAATCCAATGAAGACGTGCCCAGCATTGCTTTGAATCATAAATTATGATTGTCGGTTTCTAAACAATAGAATAACTACAATGTCTAACAGTGAACTCAAAATCAAAGTTATCAATAGTTCTTCATTTATTTTACTCACCAACTCGTGAGGAATCTGGCACTGCTTCCTGAGACCATTATGGCAGAGCGAACCACCGGTGGAGGAAGTCCATTCCACAGAAAAGAACCTATGCAGGCGAAGGACCTGGATTGAGCCATCGCAGTCCTGACACGGGGAACAAAAAGGTCAATCCGATAAGGATCGAAGAGAGGACGCATCGTCCAAGCAGTTTTTTTATATTAAACTCAAGATTTTCACTTTTTAGCCGTGCTGGAGTCGGGAGCGCCTCTTATTAGTCCGCTTGAAGAGACGTTATATAAATTTATGATTCAATGAATGAATAAAGGAATGAATCTAAATTATCGGAATGAACATACAGTTAGCGTTAAATTATCATAAAAAATCGAAAATATTCTCTTTATTGTAAACAGCTTAGAAACACTCGCAACTTTTAACAGCTGCAAACTGTGTAATAATGTGCATCAAATGAAATCAATTTAAGCATATCACTTTCAACACAGGCTGCGAAAATCAATTGGTTTGTCTAGTCATAAGCAGACATTGTAAGAAGTAAACTGAACCCTGAGATGAGTTTTGTTTCAATAAGTTCAGTATTGTGAGTCTCACCTGTATGAGCATGGTCAGCATCAATGGGTAGACCTCTCTATGCGCAGTGCCATGCATGTATTCACAGCCCACAGTTAACAATGGAGTTGAGAATGAAAGTGGACCATCCGTATTTTGTCGACGTCTTCCCAATGGTGAGCTTTACTTTGGCAAGAAATGCATCCAAACACGGCGCTGAAATACACGAGAAATTAAAAAAAACGACGACAGAAGACAATATTACCGTTTACGTCCATTCAAGTGTGCTGGACAAATTCGTTCACTTATTTAATATCGTTTATTTAACCACGCCGTCATATCGACGATGATAGGCGTCATTACAAGGATCATATATACATGTACACTTATACAGAGTACATAAATGGTCGTATTCGACTTCGCTAACAGTTTCTGCCTTAAAAAAGTCGTTCACAGCCTCCGATGATTATTCCATTTGGAATAAATGTTAACTGATGGAAACACACATTACACCAATCGCTCGAATCTAAAGGATGAGAAGCCAGGGAAGACTAGATTGCGCTGGATGTCTTGTTATGTCTTCAACAATCCTCGATCGAATGCAGACCAACCCATGTCCATATATTTTTCTGTGAATGTATTGAAAGTTTTGGACTTGACAAACGACCAAAGGCACAGAGTTCGTTTGCTCTCATCATCACTGCAAAATCTCTGCAGTAAGATTAAAAACTGATGAAGACGACTTGGACGATGACGATGTCGACGTTTATTTGTTAGTGATAGTTGCAACTTGAATTGGGAGTGCCTCTGAATTGTTTAGTTGCGCTTTATAAATGTTCGATTACGACTACGATAAATGTAACTTTTCATTAGGTTACTTGCGATAAATTGTGAAGTTTTCAGCAAGTTGTTCTTTCGCGATGTAGAAAACATATAATGTTGTCTAGATCGTTTGGATGCTCTTTTGACGTCATGCTTTTCTTCTTTCTAAGCAGTACAAGGGGTTTTCGTAGATCACAGAAGCTCAACTTTACGTTTTTGCTACTGTGGTAGCCTGCACAATTCAGACAATTGAATAACAACGTCGGCTCTAAGTATAGTCATACGCGTGTTTAGGCCCATAGCCAATTACTTTCCTTCATTTCCTCTTTATTCAAAAATTTGCATAGGCAAGCTCAATCACCAGAAATTAATCGGATGAGCTGTCAACACAAACCTTGGTTACATCAAATGTCAATAAGAACTGAACACACAAGAATGGCGGCATGATGAAACTGATGGCGACGAATTAATTACTACAATAAAGAATTATTTCTTTTAGTATTACTTTTTTACTGCAAAAATACTGTCGGTTTCAATCGAAATCTATTCTTCATATTTGAATATAATTAGAATCGTAAACCAGTCGTTCAAATCTTATACTAAATCCGTTTTTGATATTTGCAATGATTCTCTATTTTATGGCAAATCAATAGTAACGTCTGGTTTTAAGAAACACGTGCTTTCATTTGATTCAATCAATCCCTGAACAGACCTCGTTGATTTATACTCAGCTAATTGCCAAAAATTACATCCATTATTTTTTCATGAATGAAATATTGCCAGATTTCAAATGAAATTAATATTTCTGTAAGAAGTATAAGCATGTAATTTATGTATTTAATTGCTTTGAATAAAAGGTCCCGTCTGCAGCAGGTAATTCGTAAGTTGCTTTGCCATTTGGAGAAAGTTTGGTCAAAACTTCCTGAAGCAATTTCTACAATTCTTCTAAGGCAAGTCGAGAACTTGGACGGTATAGTGTTTTGTTCTTAGTGAGATATAATAATTTCTACAAGATAAATTTGATTTAATTCATGTAAGCAGCAGATTAGCGCGTTTTCGGTTTTTCCTTTGGAATTGTTTTGCAGAAATTACTTGAAGTGAACCAATGATATCTTTGCAGATATTCTAAATCTCGGTTCTTTTAAAATGTGAGGTCATTTGAATTACAATCAAAACATGTTTGGCCCAGATGTACGTGGAATACTATTTTGATGTGACTTTTCAACCTCTTCAAATGTGTGTTGCGCATAATATTCGTCGTATGATAATATCAGATCTCATGATTTTGGAATATCTTAATATTTCAGATGAAGACATTCCTGGTGCTCTTGTTCTGCCTTCTGGTAATTGCCCATGGCGTGCGTTATGGCAGTGTAGAGTACAAGCAGTGGGCGCAGAAAACCTTTGACAGAATGGATACGGACAAGAACGGTTACATTGAGGAAGCGGAGAACGAGAGTAGATTGAGAAAGGCGAACGCGAGATCAATGATTTCGGACGAGGAGTACAAGAGAATCTCCGCTGTAAGTAATGCATCATCATCATCATCATCGTCATCGTCATCCGAAGCCATGTAATCACATCATCAAGGCATGGAGAAATGGTTGAGTGGTAACTCGCTGGCAGGAAGATCAGAAGCGCGAGGGTTCGAAACTCGCTAGTCCCATGAGGTTGACTCAACCATGAACTTCCTATAGAGGGGCTTTAGAATCAGCAGCCGGACAGAGGGACACCTTACAGGCTGCCATGATACAGGTAAATTCGAATCCTTTTGGCTCGTTTATAACCGATACTCTTTGAGAGCCTGGGAGTTCTTTAGCGCAAACATAATTGAGTGGCACAACATAAATACATCACAGAATTATTAATAGCAACATGTCTATTATTATTACTATCATTATTATTAGTTTAATTTATTAAAATTATTATTATTATTTGTATTATTATTATTTTTTTACCCGAGGTATCTATAATCCCTCAGGTGTCAGATATTAATAATATTAATAATCAATGTTAACTCTGGAGTGGCCATCCTTGTCAAAATCCGGAAGAACAAAATTATTATTATTATTATTATTATAGGGTGACTCGATAGGTCGAGAACGATTTTGAATGCAGACAAATATATGTTATACACAATATAATGTGGAAAGTTGTATACTGGCGGATAGGTTGTTCAATTTAGAATGTTACGCAAAAAAATTAGATCACTAGCTCACTTATTAAAATTTTAGCGCCAATATCCGTGACGTCGTCAAATTCGTGCCAAGCAAACGTAAACAAGCAGCATTATCATTGACTATTTAATACCCCGATTAGGCAATGGCGGCCTTAAACGAATCGCAAATTAGGGCTCAAGCTATTACATTATTGGAAGAAAAGTACAGTTACAGTGTTATAGGAAAGAAATTGGGTCGTTCTAAATCGTGCATTAGCAAGTGGGCCAAACGCTACAAGCAGATTCCAAACGAGACGCTGCGGAATCGATATCACGGTGGTCGAAAGTTTGTGCTGACCATCGACCTCAATATAGGTCGATGGTGCTGACTGCTGCCGCTCAAAAACTGATCAAACAGTCTAAATAAAGGCGAGGACAGAGTTTGTGAAAATTAGAACGTCTGTTAAAAGACAAACGCCTTGCTGGAAGCAGAGACAATCAGGCTTTAGGCTATATGCGGACAACGCTGAAATGGAAGAGTTTCAAGAGACAAAAGTCCCAAAGTTAACTGATGCTTACAAAGTTCGCCGAGTAAACTTCGCGAAGAAGTTTAAGGATATTGATTGGTCGCGTAATAAAGAGTAAAGGAAATATTATTAAATACTAAATGATAATTTGTATTAATTAATTAATTATGTGTGGATTAACAATGATGGTCGTACAATATTGTTTTCGGCCTAACTGGACGTTTGCTTGGCACGAATTTGTTGACGTCACGGATATTGGCGCTACAATTTTAATAAGTGAGCTAGTGATCTAATTTTTTTGCGTAACATTCTAAATTGAACAACCTATCCGCCAGTATAAAACTTTCCACATTATATTGTGTATAACATATATTTGTCTGCATTCAAAATCGTTCTCGACCTATCGAGTCACCCTATATTATTACTATTATTATTATTATTATTATTATTATTATTATTATTGTTATTATTATTATTATTATTATTATTATTATTATTATTATTATTATTATTATTATTATTATTATTATCATCATCATCATCATATTTTTGTATTATTGGTTTGATGATGATGATGATGATGATGATGATGATGATGATGATGATGATGATGATGATGATGATGATGATGATGATAATGATGATGATGACAATGATGATGATGATCAGAATAATCAGTATCATAACCGCTGCCTTGTTATAATCATTAATTCATTCATTCATTATTTAGAAAATGTAAGCTCTGCGGAAAAGAAGTCAGCCTCATCACACATTTTTAAAAGAACTCATTTAAGTGCAATGGAACGCGACGCTATTCAAACCGCAATTAAAAATTAAACTTCTGTTATATGTTAACCAAGTCTTTGGGAAAGTATTAGGGCCTATTGTAGACTTGTGGGATGTTTTGGATGAGAAAAATAATGTCCTCCGTGTACCCTATCACAGCATCAGCGCTCGTGAATAATCTTATTTAATGCTCAGCATTTGAGTAGCGCTTTAGAGATTTTATAGTTAACGGTTACGACGTCCTTAAAGTACGTCACGCTCCAGGGGAGGGGGGTTTAAGAAAGTGTGACACTTTGTGACAGGGGAGGGGGTCAGGCCATGTGTGACGTCACACATTTAGCTTTTTTTTATATTTTATTTATAATTTATTTTTTATTTTTTTAGCAGAATTTCATAGCTTTAAAAATAATTTTCAAAAAATTAGTTTTATGTCAAAATAGCATGAAATGCATATCTCCTGAATGTGTTTATCACGATTCCTCTCGCTAGGAGCGCTAGTAATAATGCTGTTGCGAAGCCTTGTTTATGTATTAGCCTTGCTTTCGGAAGTATTATTATTTCTATGTTGAAAGTGTGACGTACTTTAGGGGGGGGGTCCGAGTTTTGTGACAGTTTGTGACAGGGGGAGGGGGGGGGTAAAAATGGTCAAAAATAGCGTGACGTACTTTATGGACGGCCCCTTAACGGTTACGACTCTTATGTTTACTTTACGTCAACAGAAATTCTTCAAGCGCCGTGATACAGATGGTGATGGAAAAATCGACTTCCACGAGTTCTACATGACTGAGCTGTATTTTTCAAATTTCGATGAGGTCTAAATGCCTCAAACATGCTACGCCAGTCGGCATCGACAAGGGCAAGTTTTAGAACGATGCGGATTTTTATATTTATACCTATCCATAAACTGCTTGTTTAAGTTTTGCTGTAGACGATCGCATTTAACACTTTATCGACGAGATTGTATCTTGAAAGCCACTGGGAAACAAATTAAGCTTGTCAATAAATAAGTGCTAACTAGAAATTGACAAGGAAAAGTGTCAGGTCGATGGGAATTTTTTACTTATGCCTTTTCGCCAACTGTTTGCTTAAGTTCTTATTCCTATTGCGCATTAGATTTCTGTGAGACTAATGGGTCCGAGACATTCACGTTTTCAGCTAGACTAGTGCATTCGAATATTATAAGTTGATAAAGCTAAGTTTCAGTGAGATGCGAAAGTTTTATATATATAGCCTACCTATCTATCCGTAAACTGTATGTTTAAATTTTCAACTAGACGAGCGCATCTGAGTAGGTCTCCACAAGTTGACAAGGTTATGTATCAGAGCGGTGGGAATTTTTAAAATTTCTGTCCATTATAATGTTTTGCTAAGTTTTCAAATGCAGTTATTTAATATATGTTGAATTTGGAAAACGTTATCTATTGCAGACGACCAGATGATGTCGACAAAGTCTTGGTCACCTGCACAGCATACGACAAACGAGAGTTCAACAATTTTCGATGCTAATCTTTTACTGTAGGCACATTAATTTTTACGATTGCTTCACAGGCTTACATCTCGATCGCATTCAGGGACAAAAAATTTAAAGCTCTTTCATCAATTTCTGCCTTTTCTGTGCTCACTTTCTGATAAATTTAACGAAATTTGGTGTGGTAAAGTGTATAAATTCTCGGTTGGATCTATGAATAACTGCAACGAATCGTTTTGGATAAATTCTTTATTCAGGCTAGCAGTCGTCTTAGGAAAATCAAAACAAGGCGTCTCCAGAAATGTTTTGAATCAAAATCAATCAATCAATTAAAATGTATATAGCTGTGATTATTTAATTTAGCCAAATTATGATTGCTAGTTTTTTTACAATAGATAACTACATTGACCGTATAGTAAATACTTTACTCTCTTGCAGTTAACCCTCGGGCTACCAAGGGGGGTGGTTGCCACCCCCTAGGTTGTTTTCATCTCAAACTGTTTCCGTATGGAATAAAAATTTGACCTTTCATGTAACTGTAGGGGGTTCATTTACACACGTTTTGAGGTAAAATGTGAGATGATATCTCACACCGTTCAAAAGTTATACCCAATATACCTGAGGTACCAGAGGGGTGGATACCACCCCCTAGATTTTCGACTATATCTTATCCGTCATTTAATATTAAGAGACACAAATTATACCATTCTATAGAGGGAATGTGGGGCTACATTTCTGTGGTCACTGAGTTGACCTGAGACAACCGGAAGTGCTCAAAATAAATAATAATACGTGTAATATGCGTGAAAAATGGCTGAATGGAAGCGCTCCCTCTTAGTTTTTTTGTCTGTAGCGTATTCATTTGAAACGAAGATACCATTCTTTAGAGGGAATGAAGGGCTTCATTTGCATATCTACATCGTTGTCTTTTGAATACCGGAAGTGATCAAAATAAATAATAATATGCGTAATCTGTGTGAAAATGGCTGAATACAGCATTACAACGTAAACCGATATATATGTATGGATATGTATGTATGTATGGATGTACATTTATGCTATATAAACATGTGTAGGGATGATTGTATGTATCTTTAATACATAGATTAGTTTCAAAACACACATAATCTTATATTTGTTTATCCAAAAAGTACAAAATATACGCAATAATATAAAATATTGCTAATTAATGGGTTCCGTTGGTAAAAGTGATGTCATTTCTAGGTGCATTCACATAATGTAGGCCTACAACTAAATATACCATTCTGTGCAGAAATGAATGCTGAATCCAATGGTATATTACAAGTTATGATATGTAAAACCAAACACGAAATCCAGGGGGTGGTAACCACCCCCCCCTTGGTAGCCAGTGTTACAAAAAAAGCTTGGTAGCCCTAGGGTTAAAGCAAATGCAACGTTATCAATTATTCTTGAATTATTATCTTACTTATCAACTAGTGGAATATCTGACTCTGATGCTGCTCAATAATGTTTCATACCGAGGTTCATTACTTATTACACAAAGCTTGCTCCTGAATCAAAAGATCAAATCAAATCAAAACTTCTTTTATTGAAGCCAAATCAAATCTTGCACAGAACAGATTCTCTGTAGTTAACTTGTTATTTGTCAACTATCTTCCAGAAGTCACAAATCTTCGCAAAGCAGTGATGCCATTGCTTATTAAGCTTCCATTGTTATTTGGAGTTCTATTATCTCCAGTTCAAATTGTTCCTCCGACAAATCACAGTCAACCGCAACCAGAGAAATTGGCCTAATCTCAAGATCTTGATTAAACGGATTCACAGGAAGCTGAAGCAAAGGTGCGGCAAGCAAGAAATCTGGAAACTTACTTCAAATTTCTTGCGTATATTTTGAAAGCAAATTACACAGTTGAAATGTTGCTTTGTAAGTAGTTTCCTTTGCTGAATCTGCAGCTAACAAAGCAGATCAACCAGAGATCATTCGCTTCAGTTCAATATGGGGATAATTATATTTAATCTCATTACGAGCAAAACCTGACTGAAAAGTTTCCAATTTCTTAACTAAGGACTAGATTTACCAGACTTTTCCACTGAGAACCCACGCCATTTAGTATCCCCGATTCCCCGTGCAAGGACTGTGCTAGCCCAAGACTTACATTTCTGAAATAAGCCAACATCGGGAAGCGAAACGCGATCGCCACGCTCTCTATAATAGCACAGAGTTGCAGAAGACGCAGCATACGCAACGTTTACCAATGTAGCTTGATGACGTCTTTGGCTTGTTGGAGAAGTCCAGAAATGCCTTGCGAATGCTGTATTGTAGGAGGCTGTGTGCCGTATGACGTTTTGAAAAATAAAAAATGGCGGCGTAAATTTGCAACGGTAGTCCCGTTCGAAATTTAAATTGTCCATATATATATCGGCATTTAAAGTAAATTGCGAGCTGAAAATAGTCGCGTTTACCTACACATTCCCGTAACAATGTTTTGTTAAAATTTTCAAATCGCTAAAGCGTTCCCTTTCGGATCCCTTAGTGGGACAGACAAACAAACAAACATAAAACAAACGGAAGGACAAACTTTGAGCCTCCTAATATAAGATTATTGAACTGGCGATTTTGTCCCTCGCTAAAAGCTAACGCAGCATTTTGACTCTGGGCAATCAATGGACTCATTTTTCTGCAGGTGTGTGGTTCCTTTTCGAGCTAATGCTCAGTAGTGACCGCTGTAGCTGGCAGCCATTCATAGGTATCAATCGAATGAAAAGCGGTCTTGCAAACTTTGACGACTCGTATTCTGACGAACGTGTAACCATTGTTTCAATAAGTTCAGTATTGTGAGTCTCACCTGCATGACCATGACCAGCATCTCTGGGTAGACCTTTATGTGCCATGCGTGTATTTACAGCCCATAGTTAACAGTGGAGTTGAGAATGGGAGTGGAACATCCTTATTTTGTCGACGTCTTCCAAATGGTACGTTTTTATCGCAGCCTTTTACTTTGGCAAGAAATGTATCAAAACACGGCGCTGAAGTACACGAGAAATTTAAAAAACGATGACAGAAGACAATATTCTCGTTTATGTCCATTCAAGTGGGCTGGACAAAGTCGTTCACCGAAGCCTCTGATGATTATTCCATTTGGAAGGTATGTTAGCTGCTAGAAACACACATCACAGACCACATGCTCGAATCTAAAGGGTGAGAAGCCAGGGAAGACTAGATTGAATGTCTTGCCATATCTTCAACCATCCTCGATCGAATGCAGAACAACCGATGTCCAACTGTCCATATATCTTTGTGTGAATGTATTGAAAGGTTGGACTTGACAAACGACCAAAGAAACAGAGTTCGTTTGCTCGCATCATCACGGCAACATAATAATAATAATAATAATAATAATAATAATAATAATAATAATAATAATAATAATAATAATAATAATAATAATAATAATAATAATAATAATAATAATAATAATAGTAATAGTAATAATAATAATAATAACTCCTTATAGCAATTTTTCCTAAATCCTGAGGGATCCTTGATACCTCGGGTAAAAATAAATAATAATAATAATTATAATAATAATAATCTTTTCTTTATTGAAGCGCCTGACAAACCCATTGCGCTGTACATTTACATGTTATGCAATTGAAACAATTCACAAGAACACAAATGACAGAAAACATAAATCTTAACTACTAACAGAACAGACAGCCTGCAATACACGGCTCTAATAGCAGCCTACAAAGCATGTCCGCCTACGGAGATCGAACTCGGTACCTCTCGCTCTCTATGCCAGTGTGTTATCCAATGCGCTATCTCTGCAGTAAGATGAAAAACTGATGATGACGAAAAGGACGATGACGATGTCGACGTTTATTTGTTAGTGAATTGAATCGGGAGTGCATTAGGCTACTTGCGAAAAATTGTGAAGTTTTCTGCAAGTTATCCTTTCGTAGCATATGTTTTCTAGATCGTTTGGATGCTGTTTTGCGGTATTGTTTAAGTTAACTAAAACTGAATTCGTCTTCATAGTTAACTGAAAAGTTCTATTTCAGTTAACTGAAACTAAAACTGAAACTGAAAAGTAAACTGAAACTGTAATAACACAAATGTTGCGACGTCACGTTTTTCTTTTTTCTAAACAGTAGGGTGAAGGCATACAAACCGAAACACTTTCGATTATTTCGACATTTCTCACCTCCTGCTAGTCACTGTGGCATTGTTTATATACCAGCCGATGCGGATTTTTTTCCTGTGCATAATCCATATAATTCAAACCGAAACAGGTGCAGCTAGACCGAAATATCTTTGAAAAACAGTTTTAAGTCGAATTTGCATAAATGCAGGTTGAGCGATACACTACAGAATACAAACCGAAACGCGTTTCGGTCTACATGCATGGCAGTTAGTACATAAAAATCGACCGAAAGTGTGTGCAGATTGAGTGAAACAAGTCTTACAAGTAGCCTAATTTAGGCTTACTCTCACTGATATGAAAAAAGGCGAGTTCAACATTTAGCATAAATTTGTAAGCTGGTAAAGTAGACCAGTTGTAGCCTAGCCTACTTGTCTGAAAGTTTATTACAGGCAGTTTTTACAGTAGAATGTATATTTGTCCTCCAGTACACCATTTATTTCTGCACATGACTCATGATATCTTCTATTGCACCTAGCACAAGAAACCCAATCATCGTCTATTTTTGAATCTTCTTTTTGCCCATATTTGAACTTGCAATGATCACACTTCCACTCATCTTCCTTGTCGGCTTTACTTGATTTACTTCTCTGTCCACTGGCTTTTGATTTCTTCTTATTCTTCTTGCTGGTCTGCTTAGCCTTTTTCTCTTTCTGCAAGCTCTTTTTCTTCTTCTTGCATTCTTCAACAGGAGAGTCAACTTTCTTTCTCTTTCTGTCAATAACTGATGATTTAATTTTCTGTCTTTTCTCCTCCGATGCCTTAACAAAGCCGAGATAAACATCTCCAGTTAGATGATGTGAAGGTAGCTTCACACGCCGCCGTGTTGCCTTTCTTTCCTTAACAGGAACTGGACACAATTCAGAGAAAGTTGTCTGGCTTGGACTTGGACCATGGTCAGCGGAAGTCATGTCACTGTTCTCACCATCTTCGTTACTGTGTAGGCCTATCTTTTCTTCACCATCACATGATGCAATGTAATTACTCACATTGTTAATGGCAGTTTCACCGACTGTAATGGGGAATAACTTATCAGCTTCCAGTGGTTGAGATGAGTCTTTAGCATGTTGGTTTTGCTGTTGATCAACGTCGACTTGCTCCTCTAATAAGTTAACAGTTGTAGTGGATGTGGTTGTGTCCCACTGTATGAGTTGATCCAAATCAAAATTTGATATGTCAAACATGTTAGCACCAACAACAGTCTCACTGAGAGTTAGAGGCACTTGCATGGCATTTCCATTAAGGGCTTCTTGGGAATCAGCGGTTGTTGCTTCATCAGTGCACTGTGCTAGAAATTCAGTTGGAACTTTCTCAGATATTGGTGTATCCTCCACTAAACTCGGTAGACTTGAAACAAGAATGAAGTTTGAATTATCAACTGGATTGTTCAGTTCACCGATAGGCATACTAGAAGTGTAAGTCAGCGAACCAGCTTCATCGATACTGGGAATCAGATGAATGAATTCCTGTAGTCCATCTGATAAGCCATCCGAACTGTACAATGTTGCTATAATTGTGGGCTGCACTGCTTGTTCTGTTGCTTCATCTCCTGCCCTATGAGCTGCTCCCTGAGCCGAAACACCTTCAACTGACTGATAGTTAGCTCGTTCTGTTGTTGCACTTGGAGAAAAGGCCGCCTTCGGCACAACCTCAAAGTTGATAGGCCATGTACCAGTTGCCCGAAATCCAGACACAGCTGTTTCTGGAATGGCAGTCAACTTCCAAGCTGGACTGAACAAGTCAAAGAAACGCGCTTTTGGTAGGTGACTGCCTGCCGTTCGTCGTAAATAGTCTCGTCCAAGCTCGTTCCAATTTGACTTGAAACTGCGGAAAAAGGTTTTGTCTGCAGCTTGTAGCCAGTGGGTAGTGTGGCTTGGATAACAAAAGACGTGAAAGTTTCTTGCTCTCATCATCTCCAGGAATTTCAGATTGTATGTATGCGTTGTATGGCCATCGAGAAGTAGAAGCCGAGGGAGCTTGTCGTCTGGAATTGAACCGAGGAATTTCTCAGCCCACTGTACTAGAAGATCTGATGTTATCCAACCATTGTCAGAACATTTGATGAGTGCATTTCCTGGCGACCCTACTAACCATTCATTCTTGACTCGTTTCGCTTTGAAGATAATCAGTGGTGGGCCATATTCTCCCCGTGCATTAAAAGAGGCAAGTATGGTTGTCGTTTCACCTTTTTCTCCTGGAGTAATGCGATAGCATGGTTGTCCGACTTCTCCAATTGCATATCCCTGGTCAAACTGATCTTGAACGCCAGTTTCATCACAATTCCAGAACCTGTCAGGTTCATCGTCAATGCCAAGTTTTGAGACAAGATTCTGGTACTCTTCAAACCACGCCTTGACAACTGTTACGTTCATACCGGAAGCTCTTGCAGCTGAAAGATTTTCAGGTTTCCGGATACTCAGATTTTTATGTCGACCCATAAATCCTTGGAACCAGTATCGACCAGCAATTTGTTTCTTGCCACCAAAGCCTAAAATGCCATTCTTTGCTGCGAACTGAAAGGCTAATTTCTGAATGTCCTTTCGTGACAATGGAAAACCGCGTTTGCTTAGTGTAATAATCAATTCTGTCAACTCTGACTCTTCTGTTGCATTCAGAACAGTGTTTCTCCCTGACTTGTGCTCATGTTCTGACCTTCCACTTCGTATTCGCTTGAAAAGAGTTGCCACTGGAACATTCCATGTGCGAGCCAACTGCCTAATGCTTGGTTTAGTTTCAGATGCAGTGTGGTATTCCCGAAGAGCTGCCATCATGTGTTCTTCTTTCCACATGTTCAGTTTCATGCCCTTGTGAGATTTGGCCTGTAGGCCTAATGATAAAGCCACTGCTGGCAATGGTGCAGTTCTGCTTGAAGATTTAGGCCTAGCTGGGCTGATGGAGACAAAAGCAGGTCTACTGGTAGGCCTGCAGCTCGTCTTTTTCACCAACTTTGACTTCTTCTGTTTCTTCATAATTCCTTACTGCCACCCTACAATATAACAAACTAATAGAAACGATAATGAAGAAATTGCAATAGGCATATAGGCCTAGTTATTTTAGAAGTTGAAATGATCAAAGCATTTCACAGTGAGGCACAGGCCAGTAGTAATAGTAATTCACCTAAAGCCAGTAGTAAATAATAATTCACATGAAGCCAGTAGTAAATAGTAATGCACATAAAGCCAGTAGTAGCCTAAATAATAATTCACATGAAGCCAGTAGTAAATAGTAATGCATATGAAGCCAATAGTAAATAGTAAAGCATCTAAAGCGAAACGCGTTTCGCTCTGTCATACACATGTTTCGCTCAACCTGCAAAGACCCGTTTCGCTATAACAGCATACTGCAGGGAGAACGAAACAGGCGGGTTTTTCGCGAATATGAAATTCTCTGTTATCGTTCATACTAAACTGCGTTTATTAATGTATAGCAAACGATCTGTATTATTTACTAGCAGTGAAAAAACTTACAAAGTCGGAAAGATAAAGAGTCCAGATACAAAAGTTAAGTGTGCTGCACCGTCAGTTCTGTAGTTAGTACCAAGAAATTTTGAGAAGCAATCACACGACCGGTCTGAGAAAACTGTTGAACCCGAGTGTAGACTGCTTCACTGCGTCACTAATGAATGTGAGCGAGATAGTCTGTTTCACTAGCTGTTGAAATAACTTGACGTGATCGTTATTGGACAACTAGAAATTGAACGCCCGCTACAAAAAGTTAGGTTGTTTCGGTCTGACTGCTGTTTCGGTTTCTATGCCTTCTCCCTACAAATAGTTCTCGTAGTTCACCGAAATTCAACTTAAGTTTCTGCTACTGTGGTAGCCGTCACAGTTCAGACAAATCAATAACAACGTCGGTTGTAAGTGATAACGCGTGCTTAGGCCTATAACCAAACACTTTCCTTAATTTCCTCATTTATTCAGAAAATTTGCATAAGCAAGCTCAGTCACCAGAAATTAATCCGCTGAGCTGTCTACACAAGCGTCAGTTATACCAAATGTTAATAAGAACTGAATACACAAGAATGGCGGTATGATGAAATTGATGGCGACGAATTAATTACTACAATAAAGAATTATTTCTGTTAGTATTAGTTTTTGACTGCAAAAATACTGTCGGTTTGAGTCACAATCCATTCTTCATATTTGAATATAATTGGAATCGTAAACCAGTCGTTCAAATCTTATATTAAATCCATGTTTGATATTTGCAATGATTCTCTATTTTATGGCAAATCAATAGTAACGTCTGGTTTTCAGAAACACGTGTTTTCATATGATTCAATCAATCCCTGAACAGATCTCATTGATTTATACTCAGCTAATTGCCAAAAATTACATCCATTAATTTTTCATGAATGAAATATTGCCAGATTTCAAATGAAATTAATATTTCTGTTAGAAGTATAAGCATGTAATTTATGTATTTAATTGAATTGAATAAAAGGCCCCGTCTGCAGCAGGTAATTCGTAAGTTGCTTTGCAATTTTGGAGAAAGTTTTGTGAAAACGTCCTGAAGCGATTTCTTCAATTCTTCTAAGGCAAGTCGAGAAATTGGAGGGTATAGTGTTCTGTTCTTAGTAAGATATAAGAATTTCTACTAGATAATTTTGATTTAATGCCTGTAAGCAGCAGATTAGCGCGTTTTCGGTTTTTCCTTTGGAATTGTTTTACAGAAATTATTTGAGGTGAACCAATGATATCTTTGCAGATATTCTAAATCTCGGTCCTTATAAAATGTGAGGTCATTTGAATTACAAACAAAACATGTTTGGCCCAGATGTAGGCTACGCGGAATACTATTTTGATGTGACTTTTCAACCTCTTCAAATGTTTTCTCTAAAACCGGCAATATTTCTGTCATTAAAATTTAATAGTAGAAGCAATTATTGGCAATAAACACACGTAGGCCAGACGTTGATATTGATTTCACATAAACAATTGCTCCTATCAATTTTCCAGCAGACATTTAGTGTCAGTTTAACGATATATTCACGATAACTATAACATATATTTCTAATACGAAGAATTATAATTTGCGACAGAACTAATACTTTTATAGAATTCATTCACACGTCCCCATCAATTTCTTAACGAAGAATTCAGCAAACAGATCCAAGCTAGAGTATGGCTAAACTTAGAGCCGACAATCCGACATTGTTATTGATTTGTCTGAGCTGCTTGTGCTACCACGGTAGCAGAAACTTATGTTGAACTTTTTTGAACTAAATGAACTACTTGTACTGTTTGGATAGAAGAAAAATATCACTCAATAGCAGTTAAGTGATCTGGAAAAACATAATATTATGCACCATTTAGAAAAGACAACTTTGCTCAGATACAAGAGAGGTAGTAACAGTAGTCAGTGGCAGACTGCCATACTCACGCGGAGTGAAGTCAACAGAATCAAACTAAGTTACAGAAGACATTAAGTTCAATTTTACTGACGAACGTAGAATCAAGGATGAGTAGTAGTTGTTTCAGTTTAAGGACACTGTGTGATAACAACGATCATTAGCGTCGCCCTCCTCCTTTTTCCAGGCTTGGGAGTGGCACTGCCAAAGTCCAAGCAGTGGCTTAGGATGAGGAACGACGATAGGCTATTTAACCCGAGCCTATGACCGATGGTTGTCACACCGTGTACCTGTCCTTCGCAGTGGACTACGACGCAATCAATGTGAAATGGTCTCTGATTCGATTTGCCACGTATTGTGTTTTGCGACTTCGTGAGGGCTTTCTCAGCAGCTGTCACGTGTGAAGATTTGAGGTAAGGTCAGGGACGTTTTAGTCTGCACCTAAACTGGAGTCATGCTTCAAAACACCAGATGGTGTCACGGTATTGGATACACAAACCAATTACCACTGATGCTATAATTGTGCATCCACGTTTGGAATTGCTCGTTATCGGTCTTTAATGCCGCAATTTCCGAAGCAGATGATTGATGACTGCCTTCGACAAAGTCGACTGTGACGCTCTCCTCCAGCGACTACACCAGTCCTGTCATGCCTGGCATGTCATCAAGTGTACTAGAGTGGATGACGTCCTACCTGACTTACTGACAGATTGGCTTTTTGATAGGGATTGTGAAGATAGTGCTTAAAGCGACCAGTGCAGCGACCGGTACAGAGAGAGAGAGACAGACAGACAGACAGACAGACAGACTGACAGAGAGACAGAGAGACAGAGAGACAGAGACAGAGAGACAGAGCCAGAGACAGGAGAGAGAGAGAGAGAGACAGAGACAGAGAGAGACAGAGAGAGAGAAAGAGAGAGAGACACACAGAGAGAGACAGAGAGAGAGAGAGACAGAGAGAGAGAGAGACAGAGACAGAGACAGAGACAGAGACAGAGACAGAGAGAGAGTGTAATGGAGAGAGAATGAGAGTGAGAGAGGGGGAGAGAGAGGTTGGTTATGGCAGGAAAGAGGACGGAGGCAGAAACTTCGAGAAGAGAGGTTGGAATAGGATAGAAGAGTTAGGAGAGTAGAATGAAAAGATGGGATTCTTGTGAGGCACTGGTTTGGTGCTAGGGAAGACACAGAGGGGTCTTGTGAATTGAATAGGGACTGAAAGGTGAAGCAAAAAGATGAGATTTTATTAGAGGAAAATTAAGAAAAAGTATCAGCGATAGAAGGAGAGGGTGGAGAGCTCGGGGGTGGAAAAGGAGACTTACGTTGGAGAAGAGATCAGTTAGAAGATCTGTAGGAAGATTCGAATAAAGCGAGCCGAAAGCGACATATTTTCCAAATAGTGTACAGAGATTTGCGAAAATATCCGCCTCTGTAATTCTGCATTCAATCGGCATCTTGAGAAAAGTAAGAATTAAGAATTGCAGAACGCTGCAGTGAGTCTCACGAATCACTATATGAAAACAATGATGTGCATGGCATTGGATGGAATTTCACACAATCATGTTATTAAGAACAGAACGTTCACCAGTAAGCAATATGGCTAAGACAAATGGAAGAGGGCTAATCATCGTCAGACTGTCGTACACATACAGAGATTCAACAGATTCAAACTAGAGTCAACAGATGACATCAGGTTCAGAGTTCCTGACGAGGGTAGAATCAAGGATGGAGAACGACGATAGGCTATTTCATAGGCGGCCGAAGGCTCACGGTTGTCTCAGCCTACGTCAGTCTTTCGCATTGGACGACTATGCGATCAAAGTGAAATGGTATCTGACTCCATAGCTATAATATTGATTTTATGACTTCGCCAGGGCATTCTTAACAACGGTCACGTGTGCAGATTTGAGGCAAGGTCAAGGACGTCTTAGTCTGTGCCTAAACTGTAGTCATGTTTCAATATGCCAGGTGTTTGTCACAGTATTGGATACAAAAGCCAATTACCGCTGATGTTATCATACATCTAGGTTTGGAATTGCCTAACTGTTGGTTCTTAATGCCGCAATTTCCTAAGTCGATGATTAATGATCGACGTTCTGCTCCAGCGACTTCACCGGTGTCTTGGCATGTCATCAAGCGCCCTGGGGTGGGTGATTTTCTACTTGACTGACAGACAGCAAAATGTCTGCAATGTCGGCTCTTCTACCATCGAAATTGCCACTATTTCGGACTATAATGCCGCAATTTCCAGAGTGGATGATTAATAAATGCCTTCGGCTTTCTGCTTCATCGATTGCGCCTGTCTTTTCGCACGTGATCAAGTGCCCTAGGGTGGTTGACGTTCTGCCTGACTGCAATGCCAGCAGCTTACGCCATAGTTGAAAAAACGTTTTTTTCGTTTTTTATTTTTTTCCAAAAAACGTCGTTTTTCGTTTTTTTTTTTGTCACGTTTTTTCCCGTTTTTTATTTTTTATGTAACTTTATTTATTTATTTACTGTCTGTTATTATTTGTTTAATTTAATTTTTGTCTGATATCCCTTACGTTGTCTCTGTCCTTTCAAGGATTCATCTTATTTAAGTCACTATTTAGTGTCATCAGTTGAGAAATAAACAGCATAGTACAGGAAATAAAATTTATAAAAGTTATTTGAATTTCTAAGTTATCCAAAATGCGAATTATTTTCTTTTCCGTTTTTGCCGTTTTTTTTTTTTATTTTTAATAAAACGACGTTTTTTTTCCGTTTTTATTTTACCGTTTTTAACAACTATGGCTAACGCTAACTAGCTTCACGCTGACTCTTTCAGGGTAGGACCTATCAATGAAATTGTGTTGGATATTGGTCGTTCAATATTATTAGCGTCAGCCTATAAGGTTGGCTTATTAGTTATAAAAGGAGTCAGAAACAATGCATCACAAGAACTATAACTGTAGCAACTTCCTGATTTGAGATTGCACTCGCTGCAATGCGATTCAGTGTGTATAACTGATATCAATAAACAGATATGAGCTTGCGCTAAAGTTTAGTGACTCTTTGATGCACGTTTCGCCTGCCATTCATTGAATCTGCATAGCATAGTAGTTGTTTATTATGTGTATGTATGTATGTATGAGCACCTGTTATAGCGCCTTTTCAAGAATTCTACTCAGAGGCGCTCCCGACTACAGCGCGGACACTGAATCGGAGTTTCACGCCGAAGCGCATGAGCAATTGCGAGTGAAGGACTTGCACAGGGTCCCTACGCGGCGGCTTGAGGTGGATTCGAACCCGCAACCCTCCAGCTGCAAGGCACCAAACAAACCCCTACACCACCGCGCCCCTTATTATGGCTAGCTGGTGTCGGGTTACTACCTAAAATAGGAAAGTCATAAGCAGTGATAGTGATAGTAAATAAGGTACTGATATTCTTAAATGAACTCGACCTTGCCTTTCTGGTATTCATTAATTAAGATTAGGCATATCACAGGAATTCAGAAAATTATGGGCAATACCCATTAAATAATCGCAGGTAAACCACACCTATTTAGTATCGATAGGCCAATATCGATTACAGAAAAATTAATCATTCAAGTCCATCTCGCGTTGAAATAAAGTTTCAGTGGGTGTTTATTTCAACCGGGGATGAAATATTCTCTTCCACCCTGGACTTTGTTTTAGGGGGGGCGCATTGGATAACATGCTGGCAAAGTGACCGAGAGGTACCGAGTTCGAGCCCCCGTTGGGCGGATATGCTTATATATTATTATTATTATTAATAATAATTATAGTCTCCGCGGGGTGGGGCGAATTCATTCTGAAACAGATCCACCGGAAGGAGAATCTATTTCGAAACGGAGTCTCCTTGGTGGGAGACTTTTAGGCGGATGAGACTCTGTCATTGAACACCGGCTCTCCTTCCTCAGCCACTGTCCTAACCTGTGGCGATCGTCAAAGCTCAGTCCTACGATCCATTCTTTTCCTCCATTGGTAATACCGACATCGTAACCAAGACAAGCAAACCTGGTCGGCAGGGTCATCTGTACACTGCTTTTTCACAAATCCTATCCCGATTCCTTTTCTTCCTCTCACCTTCCTCGCCATTTCAACTCTAAGCATCATCCACCTTAGCCGTCTGACTGTCTGCCTGCCTGACTCTCTGGATTTTGACCCCCTGCCTATCGATTCTGTTTTGGTTAAGCGCCTGTGAATAAGCTGGTTCCCGCGACTTCGCTTTTGTGGGCGCTGTAGAAGTGTCGAGTTTACGATTACGATTACGATTACGACACGCCGTGTCTTCCCAGACGCTGCCTAAAATGGTCTACATTCCTCTGAACATGTTCAGTAATTGACTGTCTTGATTTGTGGAATAGTCCTACGAAATCTTATCCACAGCGAGTCTTGTCGTTAAACTTCCAACTAACACATCCAGCATGCAGAAGATCTCCTGTGAATAGCGAGTTGTTAATACGACTGTATGCAATCTTTTAAGAATTGAGTAGCGCAAAAAGTCGAAGGGATCTAAGATGCTGCCGTGATCAGTGCGACCACTCTCACTTTTCTGAAATCCCAAGCTCTTGGCAGAAAAATCCCAAGATTGGCCAAAAGTGTACAAAAAAATCCTAAGTTACTGAAAAGGAAATTTTTTAATGAAAATATGAAATGCGTTTTAACAATCTCACAAAAATGTCTAGCTAAGAACTGGCAAAGAAATACCAGAGCATACCATTGAATTAACAAATTACAATGTTTACAATAACAAAAGTAATAAACGTCTTTCAGACAGACTCACTGAGCGAGTTTTTTTTAAATCTGATTCGCCGCCACTGTTGAAAAGTACGGTAAAAACTAGTCTCTAGACATTAGAAAAATCCCAAGATTGCTATGCAAATCCCCAGATCCCAAGTCGGACCCCCAAAATCCCAAGATCTTGGGAAATATACCAAGGAGCGGTCACACTGGCCGTGATAAAGAAATGAACGCGTTTTAAACCTCTGACATGGCGTGAGAATGGAGAAAGTTTGGGTAAGAGTTGGTTTAATTGCCATGGTTGGGAGATCCATATTAATGCTGTTCATAATAATTATTGTGCCTGAGCAGCCTGACGACGTCATAATTATCCACTGCGTTTTTAAATCAATCAATCAATCAATCAATCAATCAATCAATCAATCAATCAATCAATCAATCAATCAATCAATCAATCAATCAATCAATCAATCAATCAATCAATCAATCAATCAATCAGTCAGTCAGTCAGTCAGTCAGTCAGTCAGTCAGTCAGTCAGTCAGTCAGTCAGTCAATCAGTCAGTCAGTCAGTCAGTCAGTCAGTCAGTCCAGTCAGTCAGTCAGTCAGTCAATCAATCAATCAATCAATCAATCAATCAATCAATCAATCCTTTTATTGTTTCCATAGAATAGTTTACAAGTAGTGATCCAGAATAATCATAATCACCGATCATAAGTTTGGAAATTAAAACAGACAGATCACATGATTATCTTATTAACGTTTGAGGGAAACAATCGGGTTCCCAGAAGGGACTGAAGTCCCGCTAAGCAATGGGATACCCGTTTACCATGTTAGCAGAGGGATGACAGTTGAGTATAGTCTACACAAATAGCATTGTCAGAAAAAATGAGAATAACTGGCTTAACTAACAACACTTAACTAGATCACTTAACTAATTGTGGTATAACAATGAATAATAACCATAGTTAGATAACGCATTGACTATTGTCAAGGAGGTAGACTCTGACCTCTTTTTTAAATGGGGCATGATTCGGAAGAGTGCGCAGTGACTTCGGTAGGTTATTCCAGACAGGAGGACAAGCACATCTTAAGGTAAACTAACAATTTTGTTCTGCATGCATGCAGAACAAATGAAACAGTTTCAGTGTATGTAAGTAAGCTGTACGAAAGAAGAGAGGAAGAAGAATAAAAAAAAGGGGTGCAAAATTGATGGAGTGTGTTAAACTAATCCCCAAAGACAGATATTGATTTGAAGTGTGAATGACTTACTTTCTCTTAGCCTTCCCTGGTGGCGTAATATTACCCCAACAGAATACGTTAAGTTCACTCGTTTTTGCTGATTTGAGGAAGGCGCTAAAATGAAGCAGAAATCTAGAGAACACTATATCTGTTAGGGTGTGCAGTCGAACCCCACCTTTCCATTGACAAACTTTAACTATCGCTAATCCGTTGAGCTATGGATAAGCCATAATATTACTGTGTGTGCGATATTGTGCATGTGTGTTTGCTTGTGCCAATGAGCATCATAGTCACACGCCCTTTATGTCACAGGAGGGGCAAAGATGACCGATCAAGATCTCAGTGTGCCACCTTCTCACTTGGGACAGAGAGACACACACACACCTGGCTTTATATAATTTAAAGCCTTCTATTCTTGTTCAACACTTAAAGCTGCAGTTATTATTCCAGCATCTGTGAACTGCAGGCTCCATCCATTTAGAGACCCACGGCGTGGCGACTACCTAGTGCTTAACTACTTCAGGCACATCAAGAGGTCTAGAATAACAATTAGGGGCTATAAAGTGCTTAGATGATTTTCGCCAAAATTATAAATTATTATATTTAGGGTGACCCTTGTTAGCGGGGCTTAGGCCCTTTTAGGACTCCCCCTTTGAACCAATATCATCATTGTTTATCATCGTTACTGTCAATTACTTTGTTCAACTAGTTTCAATAAAAAGCGTGGTTATGGTTATGATTATGGTTATGGTTATTCAAAGAACCAACTGAGAATTTAGAAGTTTCATTAAACCAAATGTGTCTAAATTGATCAGAAAGTGAGTTCTGAAAACACCGAAAATAGCAAAAAAAATTAACAGAGCTTTAAATTTATTGTCCCTGATTTTGTTGGAGATGTGATCCTGTGTAGCAATCGCATCAAGTAAAATGTGTCTTGAGTAAAAGATTACGATTGAAAATTGTTGAACTCTCGTTTGTCGTATGTTGTGATGTTGTGCAGGTGGCCATTCATTAGACTTTTTCGATACCAACCGGTCGCCTGCAACAGATAAAATTCTCTAAATTCAACTTATATTTAAATGCGCATGAAAACAACAATAAAAACTTAATGGATATAATTAGTAGACTATAGGCCTTATAAACAAACAAATTCCCAACGCTCTGACACTTAACATTAAATTTAAATGAGCTTTTCAAGTTGAAAATTAAACATACAGCTTCTCAGGTATATATAATTATATATAAATATTTCTCATCGCTCTGAGACTTAGCCTTATCAATTCTTTATTTTGAATGCGCTATTCCAGCTGAAAACGTGGATGTCTCGGACCCAACAGTCTCACAGTGAGCTATTGCGCAACAGAATACGAACTTGAACAATCAGTTGATGGACAGCCATAAATAAAGAAATCCCATCGCCCTGACTCTTTACCTTGTCAATTTATATTTAGCACTTCAACGACTAGCTGCATTCAGGGTTGCTAGGTCATCGCGAAAAGCGCTAGTTGGGCTACTTTCATTGCGCTCGCGACTGAAAATTTCGTCCGCGCGACCACGCGATATTTGGGCTTCTTTTGAATTGTCCCGCGGTCGCTACGGCGACATTATGAATTCTCATAAATTGACTGCATTATGCTACTGGGGCACTGTTACTACATGTAGTTATTATTCTTATGTGATGTAACTGGTGTTGCTAACTTAATAATAAATACATGCCCTACGGGGTACAGGCTAGTCTTCGGTAACATGTCTTGGCGAAACCAATAAAGTATGTACCTAGCAAAAATTTATTAATGTTTTCATTTAGCTGCTCAGCTCGCGACTTTTGGGCTACCTTTGGCGTGATTTCGCGACCAAGCACTTCCGAAATCTGGCAACCCTGGCTGCATTTGTTTCGCGCCCGTTTTTTAAAATAAAAGCTAGTCGTTAAAGTGTTAAATGCGCTCGTCTAGACTCTAGAGGAAAACTTAGTTTATGAATAAGTATAAATAAAAAATTAAACTTCGTTCCAGTTATTTCAAACGTACACTTAATATCAAAGTTCTTATCAATTACCACTCAACGGTAACTTCTAACATACAGCTCTCTACTGCATTAAACCAACTACTACACTGTATTGTTCAAATTCACTGTCATCAGCAGTTTCTAAGTTTGGCGCGCTAACTGCACGTGTAGAGAATCTATCGTCAGCCAAAGTTTAGGCTACTTTAGGCCAAGCGCCCACGAGCCGACAGCGCAACTAAGGCCTAAGACTAAAACGCTTAACAATCGATACACATTATATATATATATATATATATCAACCTAAGGAACACCTGTGCTCATTATATATGCAAAACATTAGTTCACATTACCTCCTTCCCTTTCTTTGGATTGAGCAAATTAAACTTAAAAATTTGCGAAATCATCAGGTACTAAATTATGCAATAAACTTAATACTATATAATACAGTAAAATAAACAATCTTATAATCTAGATAAACAATCTGCTACAACATTTAATCGTCCTTTCTTATAATTAACTTCTACATCAAAAGTTTGCAGTGCTAAAGCCCAACGCACCAGTTTAGCAGACTTAGACATAGATTCAGTCAGATAAGTTAAAGGATTGTGATCGGTAAAGATGTGAACTTTAGATCCAATTATTATCTCTTTCAACTTATTTAGAGCCCAAACAATAGCATAGGCTTCTTTCTCTACAGTTGCCCATCTCTTCTGAGTGTCAGTCAATTTCTGACTTATAAATGATACAGGGCGTTCTATTCCCTTATCATCCATCTGTGTTAAAACAGCTCCTACTGCAAAATCACTACTATCACAGTACAAATTAAAAGGTTTTCCAACATCAAAAACATATAAAACAACTTTAGAGCGTACAGCATCTTTAAGTAAATTAAATGCCTGTTGATGTCTATCAGTCCAATCAATCTTATCTGGAACATGTTTGCTTGTCAAATCAGATAGAGGCTTCGCAATCTGTGCAAAATCTTTGATAAACTGTCTATAGTAACCAAAAAATCCCAGCAATTGCTTAATTTGTTTCTTCGTTTCTGGGGTTTTCAAATTAATTAAACTTTCAATTCTATCTGGATTCATTTGAATCGTTCCAGAACCAACCACATGACCGATGAACTTTACCTCACTCTTACCAAAGATACATTTCTTTAAGTTCAGAGTAATGTTATGCAGTCTCATTTGCATTAAATATGCATCTAAATGCTGTAAATGAATCTTCCAGTCATCTGAATGCACAGCAATGTCATCTACATAGGGCTCAGCAAATTCATTTATAGGCTGTAAAACCATGTTAATTGCTTTAACAAATGTTCTTCCTGAGTTGATCATTCCGAAAGGAACACGAGTAAACTCGTACAGTCCATTGTGAGTAACAAAAGCAGTTTTCCATTGATCAGTTTGCTTAACAGGACAAGTCCAGTAAGCACTTCGACAATCAAAAATCGAGATCACATTTGATTTTCCAACTTTGTGCAAAACATCTTTTACAATCGGCATTGGATATTTACAATCCACAGTGAACGAGTTAATGTATCTGTAGTCGCAGGCAAGTCTCAGAGAACCGTCTTTCTTTTTAACAATTACCAGCGGACTTGCCATTCTGCTCGAAGATGGTTTTATAATGTTGGCTTGAAGCATTTCTTTAATTTGTCGTTCAACTTCTGCTCGATAGATGAGTGGAATTCGGTAAGCCATAAATTCTTTTTCACGAAATTCCGGTTTCAGTTCAATTTCATGCTCAACCAATGTACATAGTCCAGGCTTTTCAGAAAATCGATCAGAATATCTGTTCAGTACTTCCAGCAATTGTTTTTGTTGAGATAATGTTAAATGACTAATCTGTTCAGGATCAAGATTCAGTGAATTCTTTTCATCTTGCAAGTCATTCTTCGTCAACAACTCAACCACTGAACCAAAGTCTTCATCTTCTTCAACGATTAATCCACAACTCATTGCTCTTGTAATGTACTTTCTGATTTTATTTGCGTGAATTATCTTTCGACAATCGTCACCCATATCAATCAAATAAGAGTACTTGGACCTTCGTTGTATGACAGTACATGGACCATGCCATCGTGAAATCAGTTTATTTGTTGACGTCGGATACAACACAATAACTTTTTCACCCGGTTCAAATTCTTTATGTTTCGCTCTTTTGTTGTATTGATTCGTATACTGTAATTGCTTCTCTCGTGTATATGATTCTGCAAACAGTAATGCTTTTTCCATATTTGCTTTCATGTCTTTCAAGTACTTTTCTGGTTGGATTCCAATATGAGGTGGTAAATTAATTTCTCTTGTCCAACTTTCTTTTAGAATTGCCAGTGGTCCACGCGGAATCTTTCCATACACCAACATATAAGGAGCAATTCCAGTAGTTGCATTCGGTACTTCTCGTAATGCCCACACTGTAAACGGAATTACTTTATGCCATTGCCTTGGATTGTCAACAATTACATGATGGATCATTTTCTTGAATGTTTGATTCCATCTTTCTACTAATCCAGCTGCCTCTGGATGACCTGGCGTATCAAATCTTGGACTACACCCCATTAAATTCAGAAATTCTCTTGTCAGACTCGCAGTAAAATTTGTTCCTTGGTCACTTGTGATCACAGAAGGTACACCAACGTTCATGAACAACTCCATCAAAGCATCACATACAGCCTTCGCAGTTAATGATTTCAACAGAAACACTGTAGGCCATCTTGTGCAAGAATCGACAATACATAAACAGTACTTGTGACCTGCAGCAGATGCTGGCTCGATTGGTCCTACACAATCCACCGTAATTCTTCTAAACGCCACATCTTCTCTTGGAATTGGAGTGATAGGAACCCTGTCCATCACCAAACTTCTTGCCTTTAACTGACATTTCTCACATGATTTGCAAAATTTCACTATATCTCTTCTCATCTTTGGCCACGTAAAAGACAACTTTATTCGTTCTCTAGTTTTCTCTTCTCCAAGATGTCCTCCAAATACTGATTCGTGAGCCAACTCCATCACTTTCATTCGTCGCTCTTTTGGTAACACCAATTGATATATCGTTTGCTCTAATATTCGATATCTCTTGTACAGTAAGCCATTTACCACGCAGAATTCAGATTCTTTATCTGGCGCTAAATTCCACCATGCTTTCAATGATTCATCTTGTCTCTGCTGTTCTTCGAATTTCCTTGCGTCTGCAATCTGCATCTGTTGTTCTTCATCTTTCTCATTTTCTTGAAACAAATCTGCTATCTCCACATCACATTCATTATCCTCTTTCGTTTCATTTAGATTACCATTCTTGCATGCAGCCATCTCTTGTTCACTCATTTCTGCTGTTATACCGTCTTGTATTAAACTTTGTTGATCATCACTTTCGTTTTCCTCTTCACTTGAACTTTCAGTTTCACTTTCCTCTTCGACATCTACCACTTTCTTTCGCTGACTCTGCAATCTCGTCGTTACATTCGCTTGCACATCTCCTTGTATCATTTTCACTTGTGGCACGGCTTTAAGTTCTGCAATGATTTCTGGATGCAACAAGAATCTTTCTGTGCTTCCCATTTTTGCAATACTAGCACACATCAATGTCACATAAGGTGTAAGTGAACATTTGACTTTATGCGGAATTACCTCTTCTTCCACATCGTTACAACACAGCCTTACATCAACTTTCACCAACTTTGCAGGAATGGCATCTCCTGCCACGCATTGTAAGTTCACTTTTCCAATCTGCTCCACCTTCATGCCTTCCAGTAATTCTTCACTAATCACCGGAACCTCTGCTCCAGAATCAATCAGTGCTTTTACTTTTATTGGTTCTTTTCCTGCTGTTCCACGAATTTCTACCTCGACGTACTGCAATACCACTTTCTTCAATGTTGTACTTTCATCTCTTCCAGCCATTTCTTTCTGCATTCCATTGTGCAATAGAATTTCTTTCTGAATATCAGGTGAAAGGTGACATTTCATCACTGACTTTACTTCAGTTTCATTGTTCTGATGTTCTGTGGCTTGACTTTCAGAATTATCAACCACTTGAATTCGATTCACCCTCGAATGTTCTTGTTTTCCATAATTTGAGGTTGTAACAGGAACTGGACAGAATTTCATCAAATGCCTGTCTGATCCACAGTTATGACAACGTTTCACCACTGCACCTCGTTGTTCGATGCTTTCTTTTCTCTTATATGGAGTAAACGATGCATTGCCTTCTCTCGCGACAAACCTTGGTGGTGATTTGTTATATACCTGACGTTGTCTGGTCATCATCGACTCTCTATTCTCGTGAACAACCGGAGAATTTGGTTTCACTTCTGCACCTCTGAACTGATTTCCTGTTTCTTGATTGCTCTTCCAATGAAAACCAAAATTTGGAGTGAACTGTTGATTTCTTTTTACATTGGGTACAAAATCAAAACTTGTCTTATTCGGAATTGCCAAACCAATTCGATTATTAACATGAATGTCTGCTAGGTCTGCCACAACACTAGCTTCGTAACAATCAGTTCCTTCCTTCGACAATACAAACTGTAGTGGACCTGGTGGTAGTGATTCTTTCAACTTATCCGCCACTAATAAATCAAACAGCTTCTCAAAATTCTTTTCCACTTTGCGACTTTTCACATAATAGTTCAGCAAGTTCTTCAGCCTAGCTGTAAACATTGTATACGTTTCTTCAGCTGTCTTCTTCGCATCAATAAACTTCGATCTGTACTCTCTCGGTGTCAACTTGAATTCTTTTAACAAGTGCTGTTTCACGACTTGATAATCGTCTAAATCATCGAATGACAATCTGTTTAGAACAGTTCTAGCTTTCGGAGTCATCAATGGCAATAGTAACTTCACCCAGAATTGTTCTTGCACGTTGAAACTACGAAACGCATTCTCAACCGTTTCGAAATATAATGGCACCTCCATCATATCGTTTGGCATTTTAGGTAACACGTGTTTCATGGCATCACCAATTTTCTTTATTTTCGAAACCATCGTTTCACTTTCTTCCTGTTTCCTTTTCTGTTCTTCTCGTTCTTCTTCTCTTCTTTGCTCTTGAGCTTCTCTATTTCGCTTCTCCTCTTTGAGTTGTGCTTCTTTTAATGCTATTTTTTGTTGTTCCAACTTTAAACGTTCTTGTCTTTCCTCTTCCGCCTTCTCCATGCTTTCTTTCTGTAATTTCAGTTCTTCTTGTCTAACCTGTTCTGCTCGCTCCAACTCTGAAATTCGCACTTTTTCCTTTTCTTCTTCACGTAGTCTCTTCTCTTCAATCTGTTGCTGACGTATCTCTTCGTCACTTTTCCGCGCCTTTTCAAATTCAATCATCTGCTCTAATCTTCTCCTTTCAGCATCTTCTCTATCTTTTCTCAATTGCTCTAATTGAATTTCAAATTGCTGCCTTTGCAATTCTTCTTTCTCTCTTTGAAGACGTAATTCTTCCTGTCGTGCATTTTCTGCTTTCTCTTCTTTTTCTCTCTGAAGACGTTCTGCCTTCTCTTCCTTTTCTCTCTGAAGACGTTCTGCCTTCTCTTCCTTTTCTCTCTGAAGACGTAATTCTTCCTGTCGCATTTCTTTCTCTTCTTGTCTCCGTTTCTCCTCTTTCTCTTTCTCTTCTTGTCTTCGTATCTCCTCTCTTTCTTTCTCTTCTTGTCTTCGTTTCTCCTCTCTTTCTTCTTTCATCATCATCCACTGCATCATCATCTCCATAGACATAAGTCCAGGCGGTTTTTCAATAACCTTTTCCACAACACCGCCGACAGCACCTTCTTCTTCTGCTTCTTCCTTAAGCCAGACTTCAGCTAGCGCTTCTAACATGTCCTCACGTGACATATCTTTCAGTTTCTCTTCTTCAAAACCAGCCTTCAACAAGCGCTGTTTTAATCTTTCAGAAGACATCTTCTTCAGTTCTGCTTGTTTTTTGACACTTAATTTCTCCATCTTACTTCTTTACTTCAGTGCTGTCCTTTCTGGAAAACACCAGTTTTCTTTTGTGTTTGAAGTATTGGGAATTGTTCTTTGTTTGATAACAACCAACTTTTATACCTTTGTCGTTGAGGCTTTCGTTGTCGTAGATTTACCAATGATTTGAATGCGTATTCACCAGTCGACGTTGTTTCGAATCCCAGACGTTGTTTCGAATCCCAGACGTTGTTTCGAATCCCAGACGTTGTTTCGAATCCCAGACGTTGTTTCGAATCCCAGACGTTGTTTCGAATTCCACCGCTGCTGCCACCAAATATGTCACCAACTCTTTTCTTTCTTAGTTGTGACCTACCTCAAGAACTTTCCTTATCTCTACATATAAATTGCTCAACGTCTTCTAACTGTTTAAGAATTAAATTGACACAGTTCTTTGAATGTTTCTCCTTTCTTCAAACACAGTTATTTCAAACGTACACTTAATATCAAAGTTCTTATCAATTACCACTCAACGGTAACTTCTAACATACAGCTCTCTACTGCATTAAACCAACTACTACACTGTATTGTTCAAATTCACTGTCATCAGCAGTTTCTAAGTTTGGCGCGCTAACTGCACGTGTAGAGAATCTATCGTCAGCCAAAGTTTAGGCTACTTTAGGCCAAGCGCCCACGAGCCGACAGCGCAACTAAGGCCTAAGACTAAAACGCTTAACAATCGATACACATATATATATATATATATATATCAACCTAAGGAACACCTGTGCTCATTATATATGCAAAACATTAGTTCATTATGTGGAATCGTCCATATTGTACTTCCTATTTGTGACGCCAGGGGTCAAAACCCGTCGCTTGTCGCTTCCTAGATACTGAGCTAGAAGCTGAAATAGTCGAGAGGGGTCAACAATGTAGAATATTCTTAAATTCAGCAGTTGCCTGTGAATTTACCATATTTTACAGAATAATAATCCGATTTGATGCCGTTTGTTTTATTCCACACAGAATAGAGCCCTTTATTGCAAAGCAAAATTGCAGAATAATCAAGTAATGATTGCTGAGGACTTCATTGACTTTAATATTCCGAAACTGTTTATTCGATTTTTTCACTCTATGCAAATGAAAGAATCAAACGAGCCTAACTTCAGTTAGAAAAAAGATATTTTCATTCTGTAAAAAGTATTTTGAAGCAGATTAATTGTAGAATATGACTAAATAAAAAGGTCAGAAACCGACATGTGACGGGTTTTGACCCCTGAGGTCACATTTTTTTTTTTGCATTAACGAAAATAAAGATGAATTTTCGTTAGTGTTATTTTCGTTATAGTTATAGTTATAGTTAATGATATTTTTAGTTATAGTTATAGTTATCGCTAACGAAATCATTTTATTTTCGTTAACGAACATTTTCGTTATCGTTAACGAGAATCACACTGTGCCAAACAGACAGGAAGTTTAAAAAAGCGGTGTTTCTGGTATTAAGATTTAAGAGTATTGAAAAAGCAGTCTTAAGTTTGCACTTTCAGTCCAAAATTTCCAACTATCTTAAAATGTCTCATAAAGAACCTGAAATCGTGAAATTTGCATTCACGCAGTTTGAAATCAATGAAAAACAAAATAAATGGCATGCCGTTCGTCGTTTGTGTTAAGCCAACATAAGCGAAACGCTTGGAACAACATCTAGTTTCTCAAGGTGAGTGATATATGACTTAAGTCGCTAAATCGCTAATAGACCTAGGGCCTATATGGAATTTTTTGGTTTAAATTTTAGAATCATTTAGAAGAGTTCAGAATGGCTGAGATATTTAATTTCTTTATAGTTAATACAATTCAGGTGATCGGCTGATTTCAGTGACTTGACCCTTGTATTAAACTTCAGAAGTTGAGAAAAATTGTTTCGGGACATGGGTCCAATGTGCATTTCACTCGTTTTGAACTGTCTCGAACAGTCTCGGACCTGGTGTCTCGTCTCGGTCTAGGTCTCGGACCCCACTGTCTCGGTCTCGGTCTCGAGTTTTATGTCTCGTATACAAGTCTGGATCCAGCTTCCTTTGCGTCGAATTCCCTGACGACTGGTAGTTCTCTTTGATTTGCCTGCGTTAAGCGCTAACATTTTTTATTAACGTTTCGATTCGTCATTTTTATGAAACGCACGTGTGACTTTTTAACATAGAATAAAAAATTATATAAATAAATCGGCAGTCGGCACGACACCGATGAAAAATAAGTAAGTAACTGTTTAGCCCAGCCGACGTCTGTAACACAAAATAATATTGCAGCCTAAGTACGCGATAAACCGTAGAAGTTAGAACTATTAGGCTTAGGCCTATGCATCATTCATTTTTGCAAAAACACTACAACACTACTTAAATGCTGCCCTGGCCTCACGATCATTAGTGTGAAGTGATAAATTTAGATTTGTTTGTGTCTCAAGTCAGTTTAAGTCGACTTGTGGAAAAAAACAACTTCAATTCACTTTTCTGCACAAATTTTGTGCTTTGAATATGCTCACTTTAAGTTAATTATTTTTGAATAATGAGTAACTTAATGACTCGACTTGTTCTTTTCTTACACGTCTGTCTCGGTATGTGATAGCAGGTGGCCAGTTTTTAACAAAGCCGCTTGATCTTCTACATGTAGTTTAAAGTCACTGTTAGCCTACTTACTGCTCATTTTATTACTCGATATGACAGAGGGCATAAGTGGAGCAGAAATTAATTTCGTAACATCTTCATGCCATTGCGGAGAGTTGAACCTTCGACTTCTATCTTAAAAGTCGAGCACAAGGCTTACGTTACGCTAAATGAAAAAAACCTTTGGCCATCTCCCGGTTGCGAAAAGTTATTCTCTCTCTCTCTCTTCAACGTCCTCGATACGAGGGTTGTTCGCATAGCAGACGATTCTTCTCCATCCTCTCCTTTCCTCGGTTTCTCGCAGCAACCTCTCCGTTGATAACCCCAACCATTCGCCCACATTGTCCATCCACCTCTTCCTTGGTTTCCCTCTTGCTCTTGCTCCTGGTACCGTTCCTTGCATAATTTCTTTCTCTAGACATTCACCCTGTTTCCTCATTATGTGCCCAAAGTAAGACATCTTTCTTCTTTTGATTGATTCCAGTAAATTCCTTTCCACTCCCGCCGTCTCTAACACCCATTCATTTGTTTTTTTTCTCTATCCATGATATACCCAGTATTTTTCGTATGCATTTCATTTCAAATGCTTTTATTCTCTCCTCATCCCTCTTTTTGATTGTCGAGCTCTCGCAGCCATAAAAGTTATTAAAGGACGAATAAAACCTGATTCTCGTGGCTATGTGTCTGCGGTTGTTAGCTTTGTTTGAGTCAACATTTTTTCAATACAAGATTAACAAGATGTTCAATTTAAGTACCGGTCAATGTGCCAATGATCTGACCCCAGAACAAGCTTCATCTGTGGCCTTGGCAGATTGGACTTCAGCATATTTTTAAGAAGCTTTTCGTTATGTTCTTTTGGCGACATTGACTTTCTTCAGAATATTTTATCGTGTTACTAAGTAAGCATATCCTTTGTGATTGCGAACTCCTCGTCATCTTGAATAGCAAATCTAGTTTTATAACTATAAATTATTACACTTACGAACTTATTTGAAGTTAGTGCGTTTGACATTATTTTTTGCAGCACTGGGTAGGCCTATATATGTTGTTAGACTACTGCTATGATGCTTGGTTTGTTTCTTTCTGCGTTCTCTCGTAAGTAGGCTTCTTGAAGAGGCGCTATATAAATACTCGGAATGAATGAGTGAATGAGTAAAAAGACACTCATAATTGAACCAACTTTGTCCAGGAACTCTGAACATGATGTCGTCTTTTCTTTTGATGTTCTTGGTGGCATTTAAAATCACTGAGGTTTTGTAAGCAGGGCTATTGTACGGTAGGCTACTTACAACAGTTAAGTGTCTAGATAACTCACTAATAAACTAACTAGATGAAGAAGATGTCGAGAACTTGAATTAAACTAAAGGCCTGAAAACAAGATGAGAAGAATTTTGTCGAAACGATAAAGTCTTCTTTACGTTCTAACCGAGAATCTGTAATTTTCATCAAACCAATCATTATGGACTGCATGATTGGCAACAGTTGTAGACTCATGGCAAAAATAGCAAATGCACAACGAATCAAAACATTTTACTGCAGATTATTTATTAGACTTGTGATCCTTCTGTAGGAACCTCGTTCAAAAAGTCTGTAATTAAGTAACAAGATTAGCGTCCACAGATGTTGAGCTGTCGTTTGTCAAACGCTGCTAAGATGACCATTTTTATACAACGTTTTTCAGCATCAGCTGGTCATCTGAAACAGAAAGAAGTAATTTCTAAAAGGTAAATCTTAAACCATGACGAAATAACATAAGCGACTGAGAGGGACAACAAAGAGGTACAGGCAGAAAATTTACTTTCAGGTTGAAGAATTCTAATCGTGATAGTATTTGTAAAGTCGAAAATTCTAAATTGTTACTCAGAATCCTGGCGCAGGACAATGGCTTATTCAATTGTGCCACATCCTGTACGGAAGGTGGGGGGTAAAGAGATTCCACTTGAAGCCCTGTGGCCAGTTATTACAGAGAGAGGAGGCACCGAAGCACAACATCGTCCCCATACAGTTCTTTTATCAGAAATAGCCTAGTCGATTATGCTTCTTACTAGTAATGTCTTACGATGGTCTGCGGTGTATTTAAGAGTTGATGTTGTTTTGTTCGTCAGCTGTTTGCTTATTGATGAGTGACTGACTGAACTCATTAGATTTTAACTAGCTGCGATTTGACAGCTGGAGATTTCATTAAACGAATATAGTCTACATAATAGGCTGCACTGTAAATTTTACATTAGAGATGTCTGACTGTAAAAGTTACGTCTGTTACATCTTGGATTATTGAATAAAGAAATAATTAGTTGTTTGATTGACTGCTATGAAACTCAACCTAGTCAGTGTCGGCTGGTAGCAGCGAGGTTGGGACTTTACGCCTCATAGTCGTTGCTTTTCAAGTTTTCTCGGAGGAACTCGTCGAACGTGAGTTTTCCATCACCATTTGCATCTCCAAATTCCTTGATGAAATGCTATTGTCAGAAAGAAAACAAAAGACTCGTAGTGGTACAGACGAAAATTTATATAGCGCTACTCGAAAGCTAAAAATAGCATACGTTCACTCGCAGTCAAGTCAGTGGGGTTGTCCAGAAATATCATTTGAAGGCCATAATTCATTCATTCATTCATTCATTCATTCTGGAAATTTATATAGCGCCCCTTCAAGAAATCTACTCAGAGGCGCTCCCAGCCCAGCCACGGCAAAAGTAAAAAGACTTAAGTGATTTATAAAACCTAGTTTGACTGATCAAAGGTAGCAAGCGCAGCTCCGATGGCAGGTCATTCCAGATGGAGGGGCCTGCAACCGAGAAAGCTCGGCGCTGCCTAGCAGTCAAGCGAGGGTTGCCCCGTCGTCGAGAGCGAAGCGCCCGACGCGCTACAACGTCGGACACTGGGCGGCGGTTAAACCAGAGAGGGTTCTGATAACTCTATCTTGAAATGGCGCTATATAAATGTGCAATTACAACAACTAATGGCAAAGAGAAAGCAGCTGATGGATTTTGGTTTGCTGAGGTTGAGTAAAATGCGAAAGCGGCAAATTGGAAGATAAGGGACATTTATACACTGTTTCACTGATTTTGCTTCAATAGGTTAAGACCCTCCTTCGTTGATATACATGGCCACGCAGAGCTAAAACAAATTAACGTGTGCCCACCATCAAAGAGATATATATTTGTAAAAATTATCAGAAGATAGTCCCAGAGAAAAAAGAGAAGTTTTGAGGTAGCGAAAAGATGTAGCCTGTCCACCGATGGTATGGTGGTGCGGATTAAGGGGGGGAAGTTGATTCCACAGTGAAGGGTCAATGCAGGCAAAGGCAAGGGACTTTGGCTATAGCCGTTCTCACACGAGGAACAAAAAGGTCAAGACGATTCGAAGAGGGGAGCGGGTGAAGGGAAGCAACTCAGGTGGGTCGACGTATGCAGTCACAAAGGTTTTTAGGGGTAAGACACAGGTAAGGACAAGTACCTTTAGCGTACGGTCCGTAGGGTAGGATCGAAACCAAAGGAAGGAGGTGCCCCTATGACCACATGAGGTCTGAAGGCGCTGAAGGAGGATTTCATGACCAGGCATGTCAAAGGCAGCAGATATATCAAACGGAGCCAACAACGTACCTGCGATCGATAAATCACAGATATCCGAGAGGAGGGATGATAAAGCAGTTTCGGTCGAGTGATTGGTTCTAAAACCCGATTGACTGGAAGTAAGAAGTCTAGATTGTTCAAGATGCGGGAGAAACTGTAAGGAAACAAGACGTTCAATGGTCTTAGAAAGAAAGGAAAGATTGGAAATGGGGCGATAAAGATTGTGATCTAAGTTAGGTTTCTTAAAAGTAGGGAAGACGATATATGCCATGAAGATAATGAGGACGATACACTACTAACCTTGCCGGTCTTGGTGAGGGCCTCTTTGTGTTCACGCAGCATCACCAATGGGCTTCGAACCTTTTCCTGGCGCGTCGTTTCTAGGTCGCTTCAAGAGATCTGCCAGCTCGATCGCTCCGTTCTTGTCCTCATCGAGTGCATCGAAGAGTAACAGAGTAGTCGTCCTCCACTCCTCCAATTTTTCTGGAGTCAGTTGTTTTAGGGCCTCGACCGGTTCTTAAGTACAGCGAACGCAGAAAATCATGAGATTTGTACATTACATCAGACAGATAGGACAAATTGATTCGAAACTGTGTAATAGAAAAAATACTTCAGGGGATATGCATATTTGTTCCTGATTTTTAGATGTGCGCCTGTGTAGCCATCGCATAAAGCAAAGTCCATCTTGAGTAAAAGATTAGCATCGACATTATTGTTGAACTATCACTTCTCTCAAACTTTGCAAATGATCTTCGATTTAGCATTTTCTCGACATGAGCCGGTCAACTATGCATGTATGTATGTAAGCATGTATGTATGTATTTCTCCATGCATGAATGCATGTATGCATATATTCATGTATGCATGTATGACACTGTATGTATGTACGTACATATGTATGTGTGCATCTTTGCATATTTGTTTTTATATATATGTGCATGTATGCATGCAGATATGTATGAATGCATGTGTATATATTTATGTTGGATGTATGAATGTATGTATGTATCTGTATATGTATGTATGTGTGTATGTATGCATTAATATATCTGGATATTCCTCGGGAGCGTCTTTCAACAGGAAATTGAAAAAAACAGACTTTTAAAAGAACCGCTTATCTGTTACCTGAAATCGTGAATATGAATCCGACGATTATCAGCAGAGAGTAAACCTTTTGACTCATGTCCATGGCTTTCAGTTCTGTAACAAGAAATTCACTCTCATCAGCAATTTTCTATTCATTCATTCATTCATTCATTATTCATTCATTTCATTCATTCATTCATTCATTCATTTTTATTCACTTATCCATTCACTTCATTCATTCATTATGTTTCATTTATTCATATTTATTCATTTATTCATTCACTTCACACCTTCATTATTTGACAAAAACTGACTGCGTAATATTTGACGAAAACTGATTGCGTAATAAAAATTAGTTTTTTGTTTTTTCATCAATTCAATGACCGCCCGGGACATAAAATTATAGGTTTTTGTCTGCAACTTATAAATGGCTAAACACAACCAAGATATTGACTTATTTAAATCATTTTTACCATTTTTATACCATATTTTACCATTTCGTCCGGTACAAAAATCCGGATTAACATCAGGATAGCGTTTTAGAAATTTGAAGTTTACGAATACGATTAGTAAGAGCGACGACCTTACCGAATGAAGATTTCGGATGATGCAATTCTTCTGCCAAAGACGAAGAAAAGTCGATTCTTACTACGTACGAATTCTATCGCTATTTATAGTCTACCCAGATGATTATTCGACATGGCTTCTTCAGCTGATTAAGCCTTTGAATAATTATGATATCGTACGAAGCGATTTTCGATTAATGTCTTTAAACGACGACATAATAAGATAAGATTAAAATAAGATTCTGCTTAGATTAAATGATAGTCTGTTGCTATTTCTTTTAGTGTTTCGATGGGTGCAAAGTCATTCTGAAATGCGATTCTGAAACAGGAGGTATTCATATAGTAGCTATCCAGATGTTAAAAAGCCATTGGGAAAAGTTAGGTTTGAGGAGCTTAATTATTGGACCGCGGTGAACCCAGGTAGAAGCAAGAAATAAAATTACAAGAATTAAGAATGTTCAATAACAGTGATTTTTTATCCTGAGCAAAATAAAACAATTATTAGAAAATAATCACCCGCAAAATGAAACGATCTCCTTTCGTTCAAGAACGTCCATCTTCCTTCCCAATCTGTCTACTTCAAGTGCTATTGAACTGAAACCACGCATTTTACCGTTCAAAACAAAGGAATTAACTAAATGACAAATGTAATTAGTAACTATACCCTCATTCGTTCGTTCATTTACTTATTAATTCTTTCATTCACTCATTAACTCGAATAAAAAGTTAACGAGTAAGTGAGCGGTTTATGCATAACTGTAATATTCACCACTGGCGCATTTCCACAGACCAATAGACGAGACTTTTATTGCCATCAGACTCACATGCAAACAGTAACTGTTGTCTTTCAAGGCTCCCGGACGAAGCCCCAAAAGACCACGCGCCTAAAGGGCCAATGATACAAAATCACATGGGCAAAAGTGCGTCATGACAATAGAGAATGTGACGAAAAGGCTTGTGACAAGAGACCCACTGGTTACTGGTTTATGTAAAAGACATTCTAAGCCATAAAAGGAAGCAGTTAGTAACAGGGAGGTCAGCTCAGAGACACGGATTGTGAGACGAGACAAAGATACAGAAGCTGTCAGTTCAGAGAAAATGAGTGCTGAGCAGCAAGCAGGGACAGAAGCAGTCACCTGCGAGGGAGAGGTGTGTCCAGGGGTACAGATGTGTCCAGGGATACAGTTGTGTCCAGGGGTACAGGTGTGTCCAGGTAAGCACTGAGAAGTTTTACATTTTACAATTTTCTAACATGTAACTGACCCAAAATGAATAAGTAGTAAATTAATTACTTAGCAGTTTGTTTCTTCAGCGTATGCCTCGGCATATGAGGGCAGGTGGTTCACTCCTCTACTGCGTCGCTGAATGTTTCCCACTGCATCATACAGTCACTGTACTCACGTTTTTAAACCATGTTTTCCTTGAAACACAAATGAAACAGAAATTTTGAATTTTACTGCTTTGTAAACCAAAATGCGGTTAGCATTATAATAAAGAATACACTTACTTAGCATCTTTCTGTCCTGCCGGGCATTTTAGCTTTGAACTTCTGGTGTGAAAGTTCAGTCATTGCTCTCGTTTAGTATAATGAAGGGTGAAACATATGTGTTGTCTTCCATTGACTAGAAGTAGCTTAAGACCCTAAGAAGCATTAGCTTTTCGTGACTTGATGATGGCTTTGATTATTTGCTCTGTTTGTGCCAACTGTTTTTGGTTACAAAATTAACCAGAAGTTAGGACTCACAGACATAGCGTTAAACCACAAAGTTAGATGATTGACAGCGTCACAGCGATACAGTTACAATAACATTATCAATAATTAATTATTTACTGTAGTCATGACAGCATTTGCACTAATGAACACTATTCTTTTGACTAATGAAGAACCAATTATTCGAATAGAGTGTTCAATCGATGGACCATAATTATAGGAGCTTGACTAACCGACAGCCACCTACATATCATGCTGGGCGTGTCTAAGTAAATTTCTGACCGATAGCTCAGAATCAATTGTATTACAACAGCTGACTCTTTCTCTGTCCCTATGTCACTCTGTTTCTATCATTTTCCCTCGATGTCTCTCTGTTTCTTTCTCTGTATGCGTGTGTGTCTCTCTGTAACTCTATGTCTTTTACATTCGCTGCGTTTGATGTCTTTTAAGAACCGGTCCCTGAGCCCAAAAAACTGACCCCAGAAGAAGCTTAGGAAATCTTCGACTTCTTCGATTTGGACAAGAGCGGTTACATCGAGGCATCCGAGGTCGAAAGTGTATTCAGAAAGTGGAACGACGTGGAAAATAATATCATAATTTTTCGGAAGATGAGATCAAGGAGTTGGGCGCTGTAAGTAATACAAGATCATCGTTCTCCTTATATACTTCGTCATTTTGTCATCATTTATTCGTCATCATTATCCTCTTACTCATCTCGTCATCATTTATCTTCTTCATCATCATTGTTCCTCTTTATGTCCTCTGGTCATCGTTTATCTTCTTCATAATCATTCATCCTCTGTATCATCTCGTCATCATATTTTATCCTGCTTATCATCTTGTCATGATCATCACCAGAAGCACAGTAATCATATCATCATAACCGCTGCATTATAAAATGTAACCTCAGCGTAAAGTAATAATGTTTGGCTTATCACACATCATTCTAAAAGGAACGCATTGGAATACAATGGAAAGTTACGCTATTCAAACCTCAGTTAAAAATTGAACTTCTGTTACATGTTAACCAAATCACTAGGAGTCCGTTTAGTCACGTCTTTGCAACGCCATAGAAACATTTTCTAGGACTAGTATTATTGGCCCTTACCTAAAAACAATAATATACCCATGACATGTGACGCAGTTATCCTATGTAGCCTATCGGACAAATATTGAAACTTTTATATGGAAAACATTTAAATTAGCAACATAAAGGCGAGTTCAGGCCACAGATTTTAAATGAAATGGACCTGTAGGGTAAAAATGTGTCACTGCAGGACCTGTAGACTTGTGGAATGGTTTGGATGAGAGCAGTAGTGCCTCCGTGTACCACTGTACCCTATCACAGCATCAGCGCTCGTGAATAATCCCGTATAACGCTCAGCTTTTGAAATTGCGATTGCGACTGCTATTTTTACTTTCTAGAAACAGGAATTCATCAGGGCAATGGATGCAAATGCTGACGCAAAAGTCACCTTCGACGAGATCTACAATGCTCTGTTGAAAGAGAGTGGATACGAGGTCTAAGCGTTTCAACCATGCTGCGGTAGTAGACAAGGTAAAGTTTCCTAAATGAGGGAATTTCTTTTTTATGCCTATCCATCGGCTGTCTTTCTAAGTTTCAATTCCTGATGCCCATTAAATCTAAGTAAGTAAGTAAGTAAGTATTTCCTTTATTGAGAAGCACTAGCAAACGCACAGCACTGTACATAGCAAGATTAATACATTCAAACAAATAAACAAAATTTATATATACAACCATAAAATTGAATGAGAGGCTTTATTGTACAGAGGAAGAAGAGCTAGAGCTAGTCATAGGGGAAAATGAAGGGCTTAAATAGCCAGATCTAGGGAAAACATAGTTTATTTGTATAGCATCCGGGCAAGGAAGCATTTCTGAGACAGGTTGTCAAACATGGGAAGCTCACGGTTATGGGACCGTGGTCGCAGGGAGTAGCGCGATTGCTTGATCGGCGGCAACAATTTATGCAATACATGACAAGGATTGTGCAGAATACAGGCAAAGAGTCTAGTATCCGCATTGCTGCAGAGAGTCTCAAATGAGGGAGAAGATGGAGGTAAGTACCCCTGGCGTACCAACCTTCGGATAATTCCCTCAAGGGCCTCCCGTTCCTGTACTCTCGCAAAGCCCCACCACACAGGCGAGCAATACAGCATCATACCAACCGTAGTGGCACGAACTACATCAAATAAACTGTCCCCGAGAGCCCGTGAGAACTCAGGATCCGAAGTGCATAAAAGGACTGCCTTGCTTTTATGGTCAGACGTTTAATGTGACTGGAGAACCCAAATTTGGCTGTAAGCTCAACACCAAGAATATTTAGGGTTTGCACTCTTGCGATACCTTTTAGAGGAGGGGGAACATACCGAAGGTACCCCGGGGACGCGTAAAAATTATCTCACAGGATTTGCTTGAGTTTAGCTTGAGGTTGCAACTCTGTGCCCATACACTAATATGCTGAAGCTCAATCTCAGTTGTAGTGATACTTGATGCAGGGACAGCGAGATAGCAATCATCTGCATATTTAAAAATGCGATTGCATTTATTAACTGGTTTTAAGTCAGAGATTGCAACTACGAAATCCATCGGGCCCAAACCGGAACCTTGAATAATACTTGCATTAATTCGTGCCAGAGAAGATATTACACCGTTAAACCTAGTGCAATGACTTCGATTATAAAGTAAATTCAAAATCCAATTAAAAATGTGATCAAGGAATTGGGAGAGAAGCAAGTTGTTCGGCTAGATATGAATGTCTGACAGTGTCAAAAGCTTTGGAAAAATCTAATGAGACCAAACGTACATATGGTTCATAGCATAAGGTTTCAAGGATGTGGTTAGATACAGCCATCAAAGCAGCAGCCGTTGAGCCCGTAAGTCTAAAGGCATACTGATCATCAAATTTGTCATTAGTGTCTGTGTTGGTGATTACCGGATACATATATATACGGGTAACGATTTTTTCAAGAATTCTACAAAGGATGGAAGTAATGGAGATGGGGCGGTAATCCGATTCCATTCTTGGGCATGCCAATTTGGGGATTGGTGTAATACAACTTAACTTCCACTGTGGAGGAACATATGAATGTAACAAAGAATTTCTAAAAAGGGTTGTGATGGGAGCAGCCAACAGGTGAGCCATGCTGCTGAAGAACCAGGATGGGACACCATCCGGGCCCACAGAAGATCCACGGATATTTGTTAACATAGTGAAGACATGGTATTCATCTATAAAATCAATTTCGAAAGGGGCAGCCGTTTGACGTGGCCTGGGTTCAGTATAAAGGTCATCGGTGGATATTTTACTATAATGCTTGTTAAGAGAGTCTGCATTTATATTGACATTAGATCTCTGGTCATTTCTATTGGCAAGAGTAATAAATTGGATACATCGATTTTTTCAACTAGACGAGTGGGTTTATATAATTATAGACTAGCATTTTTTACCCGGCGTTCGCCCGGGTTTTGCCCAGGCGTCATTTTTAACGGCTGCAAATAAAGGCTACTTACTTACTATATTTGCTGATGGGCTTAAAATATTTAAAAAATGTCCATGGAAACGATATTTAGAGGTGAACATAGTTGCTTTGCCCGTGTAGGCCTACTGCACGGGCAAAGCAAATTTGTATATAGGCAATATTATTTGTTCCCCGTACTACACGGGTTGTCTCTACCTTAAATAGGCGTATTATTTGAACCCCGTACTACACGGGTTATCTCTAAATTATAATAGGCGTATTATTTGCTAAATAATAGACGAAGTTCTGCCGTTAGCCTGCGTGACGTAAGATTGCATAATTAGCCCACGCGCGTGACGTAATTTAAGATTGCATATTTAGCCAGTGTGACGTGGACAAATGGCCATGCTATTATAAGATAGCCTCGTCGAAGCAGTTGTACAATACAATACAATACAACTTGCATTTATAACGCGCCTTAATAAAACAAAGTCTTACTCAAAGGACGCGTTACAATGTACTTACTAATCATAGTACTTAGAGAAGAGATACGTTTTAAGTTTAGATTTAAAAATATTAATTGAGGATGATCTTCGGATTAGTTCTGGTAGAGAGTTTCATTCAGCTGGACCAGCTACTTTAGTTGTAAATTTAAAATGTCCATATATCGGCGTTTAAATAAAATTGCGAGCTGAAAATAGTCGCGTTGACCATGACGTGGCGTAATAATGTTTTGTAAAATTTTGTAAATCGCTAAAGCGTTCCGTTTCGGAGCCTTTAGATGACGGGCATACATACAAACAAACATACAAACAAACAAACGGAAGGACAACGTAAACACTAAGACTTATAATATAGATAAGAAGGTCAAGTTTCAGTGCGAGGAGAATTTTTTATTTATACCCATCGATAAACGGTTTGTTAACGTTTTCAGCTAGACGTGCCCATTTAAAACTAATTTGGCATGATTAAGTTTTAGAGTAGATAGTTGTTGTTTAACGACACTGTGTCATAACAAAGATGATTAGCGTTGCCCTCTCTTTTCTCCAGGCTTTGGACTGGCACTACCAGAGTTCGAGTAGTGGTGGAGTTAATTAGTTAAGATTAAGAGCATTGGATTTCTATTTATGGCCTATCTATCCATAAACTCTTTGTTTAAGTTTTCAACTGGACGAGCACATTTAAAATAAGTTGAATTTAAAGAGTTATATCTCTTGCAGACGACCAGTTGCTGTCGAAAAATGCACCACATAGGCCTACGAGAAGAGTGAGTTCCACAATTGTTGATGCAAATCCTTTACTCAAGACAGACTTTGCTTTATGCGATTGCTACACAGGTTCACATCGGCAACAAAATCATGGACAAAATATTTAAAACTCTGTTAACAATTCTGTTATTTGTCGGTGCTGGTAAAAATCACTTTCTGGTCAATTTTGCCAAATTTGGTTTTGAAAAATTTATAAATTCTCAGTTTGATCGATGAATAATCAGTATTTATTTGAGCACTTTGGCGAAATTCATCTAAGATTTTTATAGGCCATAATTTTCAACCTGTCTGCAGTAGTTAAGCCCTAGTTAGTATACACTCTTCAGTCTATGAGTTGGAGCTCACAGATTATGTCATAATAACTGCAGCTTTTAGTGTTGAATAAGAAAACATATTATGTATTTTAATTCTATAAAGCATCGTGTGTTTGTCTGTTTTGATCCAAGTGAGAAGGATACACAACGTGACTGGCATTCATTTATACAAACAAACACGCAAAAACGTACATCCATTGGCCCTACACAAACACACTCATACACGTATGTAGCTCATACACAACACAAACTACTACTAATATTCCTTTATTTCACAAACTCGTTGACACAAACGCAACAAGATTACAAAATCAACAGTTTAGATATCGATTAGACAAAAATAATAGTCAAATAGATAAGGAGGCGATAGTCCAGTGAAAGGCTGTTAATCGAAAGGTTTGTGGTTCTTATGAAGATATACTTTGTGCCGAGATTTCTGCTCCATTTGAGCACCTTCGTCGTATCAGCTATAAGGAGTGAACTGGGAAAGCTAAGAAAACAGAGGTCATTCCCATTTCATACCAATATCTGCCTGTGGGAATTAGACTAACAGATTCCTTTCAGTAGCGGCACTACCCAGGGCAAATGCCCTTGTAAAAAAAGCCTTTGCCCTGGTCGTTGCCCTGCCACAATTTGTGCCCTACCGAAAATTTATTCGGGCATAAACCGCCCCTGCACTGGTTACTTGTTTGACTGCCCTAGCTATGCCCTTGTTAAAAAATGTCTGGCGCCGCCTCTGACTACTTTTGCTCTTCCCCTTCACTTCCTCCCCTCTTCTTGCGTACAGATTATTTACGTACATTGAAACTGTTGCATGGACAATGCATGCCTGCATTTTAAAACACAGTCGTCATAACGCTGGCAAGCACAAAATGAAATAATTAGTGCTGCGGAAGTTAACGATTAATTAATTGATTGATTAATCGTTAATTAATTTTAACAATTAAGTTTATGCTTAGCGATTAATCAAAGACCGCTTGTTATAATTATTTGATATGGTGCCCTTTTCTCTGTGTATACAACTATGCATTTTTCTGGATATCCCAAACATGTCAGTTAGACCAACTCCAACTCTTACTTTCAGCATTCCAACTACAAGTCGGAGGTTTATTTATTGGTAATGGCAACATCTTAGATTCATTGTGCCCTACTCACTTCTTAAACGATTCTATACAGCCTGTATAAGCAGGACTGAACATTGACGAATGCCACATGGAAGGGTAGGGGCTGTGAAAGAAAAGCCGGCATTGTGGACACATTGCTGTCTGTCAGTTAGGTATACAACGTCATCCACATTACTGAACTACATACAAAAAGACAGGTGCAATCGCTCGAGCAGAACGTAGCAGTGAACTGTGTCGAAGGCAGTCGTCAATCATCGACGTTGGAAATTGCGCCATTAAAGTCCTATAATTATAGTAAGGCAATTTCGATGGTATAGATGAGTCAGCATTGCGGACACTTTGCTGTCTGTCAGTCAGGTAGAACGTCATCCAGTTGAGTGAAATTGACGACACGCTAGACCGAGGCGCAGTCGCTGGAGCAGAACGTCGTGGTTGACAATATCGAAGACAGTCATAAATCATCTACTTTGGAAATTATTGCGCCATTAAAAACCGACAGCAGGGCGATTCCAACGTTGATAATAATAACAATAATTCGTTGATTAATTCAAACTGCCACGTACGCAGTAAGATCACGTGTTGTAGTAGTAGCAGATGATGACAAGTTTAACAGGAGTCGAATTTAACTGTATGGCAGCCTGCAAGGCGCCTGTCTGTCCTACTGCTAATATTTTACAGTCACCCCATCCCCTAGGGTTGGAACGATTATTGAACCTTATGGGGCTTGTGGGTATCGAACCCGCTTCCTTATGATCTTCGTGCCAGTAGTAGTAGTAGTAGTAGTAGTAGTAGTAGTAGTAGTAGTAGTAGTAGTAGTAGTAGTAGTAGTAGTAGTAGTAGTAGTAGTAGTAGTAGTAGTAGTAGTAGTAGTAGTAGTAGTAGTAGTAGTAGTAGTAGTAGTAGTAGTAGTAGTAGTAGTAGTAGTAGTAGTAGTAGTAGTAGTAGCAGTAGCAGTAGCAGTAGCAGTAGCAGTAGCAGTAGCAGTAGCAATAGCAGTAGCAGTAGCTGTAGCAGCCAGTAATTAATACTTCTTTGGAAATTGCGCCAATACTGTGATAAGGCACTGTCGACTGTAACAGAGCTGTCTCTGTGTCTGTCTGACTGTCTGTCTGTCTGTCTCAGTCTGTGCTCTTCGACTGCCTCTCTCTCTGTCTAGACTCTCTGCTCTCTCTGTCTCTCTCTCTGCCTCTCTAGTCTCCGTCTCTGTCTGTCTTGTCTGTCTGTCTGTCTCTGTCTCTGTCTCTCTCTACTGGTCACTTCACTGGTCGATTCCAAACGGCCTTAAAGCACTCTCTCGTCGCTCCCTCCTAAAAATTCAGCAGGGTGAACCTCTCAGACATCTCCAATCTCTCCCTTTTTATATAAGTAGACCCAACTGAACGCGTCGTCTTTGTCCGGCTGAACTACTATCTTTTTTGTAACTCAACCCTCCACCCCCACCAATCTGGTTTTGCTGGGCAACACTCCGCAGAAACTCTGTTTGTCTCTTTATAATAAACTGGTCTCGGCAGGAAGTCACCAAGTGTCCTGTTTGTTTCTCCTCGACATCTTTGCCATTGAGGAGGGATCGTAGATACTGAACATCGGTGATATCAGGACCACAGAGAAAGAATGGTCACTGGACCATGAAGAAAGCCACAGGCAAGAAGAGAGTTACTGTAGAAGAAAAGCCGGCATTGCGACACTTTGCTATCTGTCAGTCAGGTAGAACGCCATCCACAATAGTAAAATTGATGACAAGCTAGAGACAGGTGCAATCGCTGGAGCAGAACGTAGCAGTCGCTTGTGTCGAAGGCGGTCATTGATCATCTGCGTTGGAAATTGCGACATTAAAGACCGATAGTAAGACATTTCCAAACGTAGATGTATAAGAACATCAGCGGCAATTGGGGTTTGTATAAGAAACCGTGACAACAGCTGACTTCTGAAATTGAGGTATTAAAGACCGATATTAAGTCAAATCCAAACAGGTAGAACGCCATCCACTCTGGTGCACTTGATGACATGACAAATGACAGGTGTAGTCGCTGGAGCAGAAAGTTGCAGTCGACTGTGTCGAAGGCAGCCATTAATCATCTACTTCGGAAATTGCGGCATTAAAGACCGATAGCGAGCAATTTCAAACGTGGATGCACAATAGCATCAGCGTTGATTGGTTTTTGTATCCAATACCGTGACACCATCTGGTGAAGCATGACTCCAGTTTAGGTGCAGACTAAAACGTCCCTGACCTTACCTTTAATCTGCACACGTGACCGTTGCTCAGAAAGTCCTGGCGAAGTCAGGAAAATCAATTTATGGCAAATCGAATTAGAGACAATTTTACATCGATTGCGGCGTCATCCACTGCGAAGGACTTGTGTACGATGAGACAACCGTGAGCCATCGGCCTGGGGTTAGGTAGCCTATCGTCCTTCCTTGTCCTTCATTCTACGTTCATCAGGAACTCTAAACTGAGTGTCATCGGTCAACTCTAGTTTCAATCCGATGACTGAACTCTGCGCGTGTACGACAACGACTGAGTAACCTCTCTGCCACTGAGCAAAGTTGTCCTTTCGAGTTGGTGCATATGTTTTTCTAGATCACTTAACTGCTGTTGAGTGACTTTTTGTCTTCCTTCTAAACAGTACAAGTAGTTCATTTAGTTCAACAAAGTTCAACATAAGTTTCTGCTACTGTGGTAGCACACGCAGTTCAGACAAATCAATAACAGCGTCGGCTCTAACTGTAGTCAAACTCGTGATTAGGCCTGTAACCAATCATTTTCCTTAATTTCCTCATTTATTCAGGATATTTGCATAGCTCTATCACCAGAAATTAATCGAATCTAAAGGAAGAGAAGACAGTTTGAACAGATAAATCAATAACAAAGTCGGCTCTATGTGTAGTCGTAATCTAGTTTGGATCTGTTGGCTGAATTCTGCTTGAAGAAATTGATGTGGACGTATTTATGAGTTCTATAAAAGTATTAGTTCTGTTGAAATTAATTCTTCGTATTAGAAATAATATGTGTTATCGGTATCGTGAATATGTCGTTAAACTGACACTAAATGTCTGTTTGATTATTGATATGGAGCAATTTGTTAGGGAAATCAATATCAACGTCTGGCTTGAAGAACACGTGTGACTAATCCAGCCAATGAGTAGGGCTCGTGTGAATAGTTCTTCTTTTTAAATGGGACAAATAGTTCACGTAGTCCAGCCTACATATTGTTAACTTGACCTCGGACGGGATTATGGTTGAATAGTAATACAGTGGCTCGAATATCAGAAGAACGCAGGCTCGATAGCCACTAGCCCCATAAGGTTGACTCAGCCTTCAACTCCCTGGGGGTGACGGTGAAATAAGCAGTAGGACAGATAGACGCCTTACAGGCTGCCATTCAGTTACGATTTCTGTGGAACATGTTATCATCTATTACTACCATATCATGCAATCTTACTGCGAAAGCCTACTGATCAGTGTGATTTAATAAACGAATTGTATTATTATTATTATTATTATTATTATTATTATTATTATTATTATTATTATTATTATTATTATTATTATTATTATTATTATTATTATTATTATTATTATTATTATTATTATTATTATTATTATTATTATTATTTTATTATTATTATTATTATTATTATTATTATTATTATTATTATTATTATTATTATTATTATCATTATTATTATATTATTATTATTATTATTATTATTATTATTATTATTATTATTATTATTATTATTATAGAAGCAAATTTATTTCTTCATAAAGCCAACAAACTTATGTACAGACTGATTAAAAGAAACTGTTTTCAATATTTAGAAGCCTTCGATCAGTCCTGGGCTACTGTTGTTGCAACCTGTGGTCCCTAAAACAGATAGAGCGTTTCCAATTTGTAGGGCGACTGATAAGCGTTGTAGAAGATGACTAGTCTCACGCTGGTCGCCTGTCGCTGCTGAGATCTTGCGTCCTAGTTCTTGGACAAACTGCAGTGATTCTGTGTGCCAGCTTCCTGCAGTTTCGACTGCCACAGGGACGAAATGATGTGACTGTGTGATAGCAGCATACTTGGTTTCCTTGTTGCGAGCTGCCTTTTCCGCTGCCGCACCTGCGATTTGCGATGTTATATGTTCGTAGGATGCAGCGAAAGTATCTGGCACCGTGACATCCCATGCCAAGCAACGACCTCTGTGCCAAGGTATGATGGTGACTCCGTCAGGCCTTTTGCCGTCTGATCTGGAGAGGCCATTGGGCTTTTAAATTTTAAATTTTAAATTTTAAATTTTAAATTTTAAATTTAAATTTTAAATTTTAAATTTTTATTATTATTATTATTATTATTATTATTATTATTATTATTATAATTATTATTATTATTATTATTATTAATTATTATTATTATTATTATAAATGTACAGTGCAGTGCGTTTTCAGGCGCTTGATTAAAGAAAAGATATTATTATTATTATTATTATTATTATTATTATTATTATTATTATTATTATTATTATTATTATTATTATTATTATTATTATTATTATTATTATTATTATTATTATTATTATTATATTATTATTATTACATTATTATTATTATTATTATTATTATTATTATTATTATTATTATTATTATTATTATTATTATTATTATTAATTATTATTATTATTATTATTATTATTATTATTATTATTATTATTATTATTATTATTATTATTATTATTATTACATTATTATTACATTATTATTATTATTATTATTATTATTATTATTATTATTATTATTATTATTATTATTATTATTATTATTATTATTATTATTATTATTATTATTATTATTATTATTATTATTATTTTATTATATGTGTGATATTTCGAATGGTTCAGCCTGTTATGGCAAATCAATATCAACGTCTTGCTCTAAGAACACGTGTAACTATTGGAGCCACTGCGCAGGTCTCAGTTAGTGATAGGCCTACGTGTGCTAATTGCCAATAATTGCTTCTACTATTAAATTTTAATGACAGAAATATTGCCGCTTTCAGAGAAAATTAATTTCTTCTATAAGAAATAGAAGCATATATGTATTTCGAATAAAAGGCCCCTCTGCAGCAGGTTATTCGTCAGTTGCTTTGCCATTTGGTGAAAGTTCGGTGAAAACTTCCTGAAGCGATTTCTTCAATTTGTGTTCGACAAGTCGAGAACTTTGAGGGTTAAGTGTTTTTTTCTCACTTAGCTTTCCTCTTATTTTTACTTATCTCATACTTTCATCTTACTTAGTTTTCTTCTTACTTACCGGGTACTAGAATTTCTATAAGATCGAATTGATTTGATAATTTGGTAAGAGGCTGATTTGTGAATTTTCTGTTTCTCCCTCTGGAATATATATATATGAATATGTATTCAACAAGTTGCAAGTCACACAATTTTTCAGTTATAAATATGTTAATATTTCAGATGAAGACATTCCTGGTGCTCGTGTTCTGCCTTCTGGCGATTGCCCATGGTAAGACAATCAACAATTTATATATATTATTTATATTATAAGAAACTAGATTAAGAACCAAATAAATCATTCTCTTGTCATCAGTGTGATAACGTTTTGCATTGTTAGCTCAGTTTGTATCAAGATTTTATTATTTTTATTTTTACAACGTTAGTTACATGTTAACATGAAGAAGCATGACGTCACTCCGTAAACTTAGATGAATGACAATGACTTCTTCTTCTACGTGTAGTTCACTGCCTTCTAAGGCAGGTTCGTACGTCCAATGCCGTCATTCGCTACGTTGTCCGCCTCTCTCCAACTTGCTATAAACCTTCCTCCATCGTCCAGTTCAATAACGTAATTTTCGGCCTGTCTCTTGTCTTCTTACCCCTATAATTCGTCCCTCAATTACTGTTCTTAGGAGGGAGTCTCCATCATGATGTTGCCCAAACATTTCTCTGTCGACATCTGATTATTTCTATCAGCATTGTGTTATGTTTGCTTTGCATTTGCACAATCACAAAATGCATTCCATTACCGTAGTTATGAGTGTATTTGCACTAATAATTTACACAATTCCTTCGACTAATGAAGAACCAATTATTCGATTAGACCGTTCAATCGGTAGACCATAATAGGCCCTTGACTTAATCGATCACCACCTTCAAATCAAACTGAGTGTGTCCATATAAAGATAAGATACCGTAGAATTGATTATTTAACTACAGCAGCCTTTGCACCATCTGTGTCTCATTTAATGCGCTTTCTGCCTTTAAGTCACTATGCCTAAAGAATTTACCGAAGAAGAAAAGGAAGAGATCAAGAAGCATGCAAAGGAAACGTTCGACCAAGTCGATGCGGACCAGAACGGTAACCTTGATGAAACGGAGCTCGAGAATGCGTTTAGAAAGTATAGCAAAGACAATGCGGATCAAGTTAGCGATGAGCAGATCAAGGAAATCGCCAGCGTAAGTAATACACCACCAACGTTCGCATAGTCGTCGTCATCATCATCATCATCATCATCATCATCATCATCATCATCATCATCATCATCATCATCATCATCATCATCATCATCATCATCATCATCATCATCATCATCACCTTCACCTTCATCTTCGTCATCATCATCATCATTATCATCATCATCATCATCATCCAAAGCCATGTAATCGTATCATTGCTGCCCACTCCATGCAGCTTGCTATAGACTCCCTTGGTGGCTGGATGTCGTCGAATCGACTCCGGCTAAACCCTTCCAAAACGCAATTTATCTGGCTTGGCACCAGACAGCAGCTGGCAAAACTTGATCTGTGTGCCCTCTCAACCCAGTTTCCCCTCTTCACTTTCTGCACTTCTGTTCGGGATCTTGGAGTGATACTTGACCAAGAACTCACTTTCACTCAACATGTTAACTTTGTCTCTCGTAGCTGTTTTTACCAGCTGCGCCAACTGCGAGTAATATCTCGCACTCTTACCCCCAGCGCTGCAGCTACTCTAGTTCACGCCTTCGTTGCCAGTCGCCTTGACTATTGTTCCTCTCTATATGTTGGCCTTCCTCAGAGTCGGATAGGGCGCTTGGACCGAGTTTTGCGCGCGGCTGCGCGACTGATTGGTGGCATTCCTAAGTCGGGTCATGTATCCGACTATATGCGGGATGTCCTGCACTGGCTGCCACTACCACAACGCATCTAATTTAGGGTCTCTGCCTTCGTTTGGCGCAGCCTCGTTGGCACCGCACCTGCTTATCTGCAGGAGCTATGTCGCTCTATCTCTGCCAATATTGGCCGCCGACCCCTTCGCTCTGCAGTCCACGGTGACCTGAGTGTCCCATTTGCACGCACTTCTACAATGCCACATCGTGCCTTTTCGGTTGTGGGACCGAATACCTGGAATGGGCTTCCTCTTGAGCTCCGGCTTTTACCTAGGAACTCTTCACCTGCATTTTATACCTCTCTGAAAACTATTCTTTTCAGCCGTGGTTGGGCCGGGAGCGCCTCTGAGTAGATATCTTGAAGGGGCGCTATATTAAGTTTCATTGATTGGTTGATTGATTGATTGTGGAGTGCGGAGATGATTGAGTGGTAACACTCCGGCGCGAAGGCCAGATGAACCACGGTTCGATTCGAGGTATAGGTTTCTCAGTTTGACTCAGCCTTCTACTCCCTAATGGTCGACTCTAAAATGAGCGTAGAACAGATGGGCGCCTTGCAGGCTGTTGCACAGTTAAAATTCGACTTGAGGGATCGTTTAGATGAGAGTAATACTGTCTCCATGTACCCTAGGATAGCAGCAGCAGCGCTCCTAACTAATCTCGTATCATGCTCAGCCATTGAACAGCGCTTTAGAGATATTATAGTTAACGGCTACGACACTTATGTTAACTTCTGTCAACAGGTATTACTCAAGGCAGAGGATGGAGATAGTGATGGAAAAGTCACTTTCGACGAGTTCTACAATTTCTTGTTGGACTGGGGCGAACAAGCGAGAGAGTGATCGACTCAGCCATGCTACGCCAGTTGGCATAGACAAGGTTAAGTTTCAGGGTGATAGGATTTTTTATATGCAGGCTTTAATATCCATAGACTGTTTGCTTAACTGTTCAGCTAGACGAGAGCGCATTAATTAATAATTTAATTATACGAAGAGGTATGTGTGGGAAACATTCTTCGTTACGCCGGATGAGTATCAGCCCATAGTGCCCTGCCTCTCTCCCTCCCTTCTAATATACGCGAGCTCCGGTTTGGACAGAGAGTTGAAAGTTGGAATGGAGACAGGGAGGGAGGAGAAGGGAGCGAGGGAGGGACGGAGGGAGGGACGGAGGTAAGGAGGGAGGGAGAGTGGGAGGGAGGGAGGGAGGGAGGGAGGGAAGGAGGGAGGAGGGAGGGAGGAAATGGACGGACAGTTGGAGGGAGGGACGGTGGAAGGCAGGGTTAGAAGGAGGAAGGGACGGACGGATGGAGAGAGGGACGAACGGACGGAAGAAAGGACAGAGCGGAGGTAGGGAAAGAGGAAGGGACGGAGGGGCGAGGGAGTGAGTTTGAGTTCGATGACGGTTGGAGGTAAGGAGGGAGATATGGAGGAACGGAGGAATCCAGGGACGGAGGGAAGGTGGGGAGGGACGGACGGACGGAATTAGGGACTTATTGCTGTATACAGACTCAAAACGGAAGGAAGGAACGGAAGGAGGGAGAGGCAGGGAACAGAAGAGGACTGACGTCAATCACATAATTATTACATGACGACGCATCCTATTACCTTTTTCAAATTCTTTTCAACCGTCTTAGGCCGGGCACACATCCAGTGTAAAGATAAGTTGACAGGGTTAAGTTTCAGAGCTGTCTGTTTAAGTTTTAAATTAGACGAGTGTGTTTAAATGTAAGTTGAAATTAGAATGCTTTATCTGTTTCAGATGACCACTTGATGTCGAAAGACGTCTTATGAACGGTCACTTGCGCTACTTACGACAAGCGAGAGTTCGACAATTATTGTCGATGCTAATTCTTTACTAAAGACATACTTTGCTTTGTTCTATTGCTATACACACAAAACCAAGGTCAAAATGTTAAAATTCCCGTTACATTTCTGCTATATTCAGTGCTTATAGAACTAACTTCATAAATTATTTGGCCAAATTTGGTTTCTTAAAATATGTATATTCGTAGTTGGAACGATGAATAATTTATAAACTTTGGCCAAATTTTCCTAAGATATTTGCCGTAATTTTCTTTCGAGACTTCTTATACGAACATACATTTTAACTGCAGCTTTCAGTGTTGTATGAAGACTAAATATATTTCTTTTAATTCTACAATGTCTTGTGTGTTTGTTTATTTGTTCCATGATTATGAGAAAGACGCACAAACACACATAGTCAAGCAAACACACACTGCAGTTAAACGAATGTAAGAATAATCATGGCTTATATGAGAAGAGCGAAAGTCTAGTGTAAGGCTGTCAATCAAATGATCAGTGATTCATACCCACGCCTTGCAGATATTCGATTTTAGATTTCTGCTCCAATTGACCAGAAACGAACGAACACACACACACACAAGCACACACACACACAAGCACACACACACACACACACACACACAAACACACACACACACATGCGCGCACACACACACACACACACACACACACCCACCCACCCACACACACACACACGCGCGCACGCGCGCGCAGGGATAGTGGTTGTGGAAGAAAAGCCGGTATTTGCGATACTTTACTGTCTGTTAGTCAGATGGAATGTCATCCAGTCTAGAACACTTGATGACACGCCAAAAGACAGATGCAGTCGCAGGAGCAGAACGTGGCAGTCAACTGCGTCGAATTCAGTCATTAATCATCTACTTAGGGACTGAGAGTGAAGCAACTCCAAAAGTAGATGATTATAACATCTGCAACAATAGGCTGTTGTGTCCAGTACAGTGTGACAACATCTGACATTTTGAAGGAAGACTCCAGTTTAGGTAGAGACTAAAACGTCATTGACCTTTCCTCAAACCTGCAAATCGACCATTCCACATTGATCGCGTCGTCGTCCATTGGGAAGGACTGGCGTAGGGACCAGTCAGGGCTTCTCATTTGAGGCGATCGTTCGATCATTCTCCTTTGTCGATCGCCTAGCAAAGGTCTGGTGGATCGATTAATCGATTGCGCAAATCGAGCGCGATCGATTTATGCCAAGAGGTAACTGGAGCCAGTATTAGGCCTATTGTATTTACCTAATTTACATTACTTTAAGTTTTGCTTACTTACGGCGGCGGTGAATGCGTTCGGAACGCAGCGTTTCGTGACCTAATGACTGCTCAGTGACCGCTCCAATGTGATTGGTCATAACAACACGGTGAACACCTCCCGCGTAACGTCATTTCTAAGTTCGGAACGTCTCTAATACTTGCGTCTAAATGCTCCGCAGGTTTCGTAATCTATTTTTAGCTCAACCAATCAACCGTCTTGAAAGCGCCAATAACGACGAAGAGAATTCATACGATCGCTAGCGTGTTAAGTCTTGGCTTTCACGTCGTCTACAGTTTCTTACCTATAATTATTATATAGAGAGGTATCTGACAAAAACAATCGACAATTACATGTGCCACTCCTCTAAGCAATCTGAGGTTTTTTTTATAGACACTTGCGTCTAAATGCAGGTTTGTTAATCTATTTTTAGCTCAAACAATCATGCGACGTATTTCTCGGTGTTTGTCTCGTTTAGTGATTGTATTGTATTGTATTTTCGTATTATTCAAAACTGGCTGTCATAACGCAGCCAACGACAAAAGTGCGTAACTTACGGCTATTATAAAGGAGCTAAGACTAATTATAGATATGGATAATGTTCATATCTATACTGGATAAATGTATTGGATTGTTGTACACTTTAAAAAAAGTTATGCAAATGTAAGATCACACAGGGTAGCTAGTAAGTGTTTTTGTGCAGCATGCGCGGGAGAAAGTTCTTGCTGTCCTTTGCTGGAATGACGAAAGGGTGGGGCCTAGGTCGGAGGTCATATCGACTTGTCGGTCGCTCCTGGCACATTCGACGTAAGACATGCCCGGGATCATTTATGATGGCGTTGAACAACACGTCATCAGCTTGGCTGGCCAGGCCATCGACAGTCGGGGCATCTCCCGGCAGAAACCCCGCACTCCTCAGTCGCTGAGTGAAACGCTCCAGGCGATCTCGGTCTCCTGCTCCCATGTACCCCCACCAGGCTGGAGACGCATACATCATTCTCGCCATCGTGGTAGCACGCTGTCACCACGTGCTAGGCCTGTGCTGGCATACCACGTCCTCTCAGAGTTTTCAGAGCATACATTGATGAAGAGCAGGAGCTGAGGATGTTGTTGACATGTTCAGTGACTGTCAGTTTCTCGCCGATGCTTATCCCAAGGATCTTCATGGTCGTCACTCTCTTAACACCAGAGACCGATGGCTGCGAAGCGAGGGATGGCATGTTTCGGCGCACGACAACCATCTCGCGGGTTTTGGCGGAGTTGATGCGCAGGTTCTTACCATCAGCCCATGAGTGGATATTGCGGAGCTCATTCTGGGCTGTACTGATGTTTCGCGACATAATAAGCAGGTAAGAATCATCGGCATATTTTAACAGCCGGTTCAGATCGTGCACAGGATGGAGGTCGGCTGTTCCGGTTATGTATTCAGGCGGACCAAGGACCGAACCCTGAACCACACTAGCGTTGATGGTAGTTGGCAAGGATGTTAGGCTTTCGAAACTGGTTACATGCCTTCTGTCGTCCAGGTAATTAACAAGCCAGTTGTAAATGCTGTCGGGCATGTTTATCCTGGAGAGTGCTTCGGTAATGGCAGCATGTCGGATGGAATCAAAGGCCTTTGAGTAGTCCATCGATATTACTATGACGTATTCGTTCACACTGAGCAGCTCAGTTATGTTTTGGAGGATAGCGACCGTTGCTGCCGTGGTTGATCCAGTTGGACGAAACGCATATTGGTCGTCCAACGAAAGAGGCGTCGGCATCTTTTCGAAGTTGGGGTAAAATATTGTCCGGACCAGTATCCTCTCGACAATCCGCGACAGGATCGGAAGCACAGAGATAGGACGGTAATCCGCCGGAGTGCACGGTGATGCTACCTTGGCCTTCGGTCGTATGATGGCGGTCTTCCACTGGGTGGGAACGTGTGAGCAATCCAGCGACTGATTGATAAGATGTGATAAAATCTTCGAATAGCCAGGAGCAGTCAACCGCAGAAACCAGGCAGGCAGCTCATCCTCTCCCTGCGAGGTATGGTGCAAACGATCGAGAATGTGAAAAACACCCTGCTCACTCACAGTACAGAGTTCATGATTGGCCGTGTGTTTCAGTCTCGGCTTGGTGTAGCACGGGTCCGTTGAGGCCGCGGCAAAGAAGCTGTTCAGGCCTTCTGCGTTTACTTCCGACTGTTTGGAGGATGTATCCGACTTCCTCGATAGATAGGCAAAATTCTTTTTTGGTCGTCAATCCAGTTTCAAATTACACAAACAATTCTTATCATCAATCCAACTTCTATTGACGCAAAGAATTTTTTTAAAATTACACAGCCAGAAAAGATAAACTGTAGAATTGTATAGGCCTACTTGTGGAATGGTTTAGATGAGAATATTTAGTGTCTCCGTGGACCCTGTCACAGCAGCAGCGACCGTGAATAATCTTGATCAACGCTCTGCTTTTGATTAGCGCTTTTGCCATTTTATAGTTAACAATTACAACTCTAATGTTGCCTTTCTGTCAACAGTTATTCATCACGTCACGCGAAACAGATGGTGATGGACAACTCTGCTTCCAAGAGTTCTTCATATCTTCGCTGAGAGATGACCAATTACTATGGCAGCCCGACTAAATGCCTCAACCATGTTACGAATGATTAATTTTCTTTAGTCGATTTTGGCCCATCGATACTAAATAGGTGTGTTTTACCTGCGATTATTTAATGGGTATTGCCCATAATTTTGTGAATTCCTGTGATATGCCTAATCCTAATTAATGAATACCAGAAAGGCAAGGTCGAGTTCATATCAGGAAGTCAGTACCTTATTTTCTATCACTCCTTATGACTTTCCTTTTTTGGGTAGTAACCCGACACCAGCTAGCCATAATAAGGGGCGCGGTGGTGTAGGGTGTGCTCGGTGTCTTGAAACCGGAGGGTTGCGGTTCGAATCCACCTCAAGCCGCCGCGTAGGGACCCTGTGCAAGTCCTTCACTCGCAATTGCTCATGCGCTTCGGCGTGAAACTCCGATTCAGTGTCCGCGCTGTAGTCGGGAGCGCCTCTGAGTAGAAATCTTGTAAAGGCGCTATAACAGGTGCTCATACATACATACGCATAATAAACAACTAATATGCTATGCAGATCATTCAATGAATGGCAGGCGAAACGTGCATCTAAGAGTCAATAAAATCAAGCGCAAGCTCATATCTGTTGATTGTATTGTATTGTATTGTATTTATAAATTTATAAAGAGCCTCTCACAATGAAGACCAATCAGAGGCGCTCCCAGTGCGAAAGACCCCGAACGAAAAGAGTGGTCTTAAGACAGCGAAAGGCAGCACATGAACCAACAGATAATATCAAAGCACGAGTTGATGAAGGGAGTTGGTTCCATAGTGAACGGCCAATGAAGGCAAAAGCTCGAGATTTAGCCATAGCAGTCCTCGCTCGTGGGACAAGAAGGTCAAGGTGCTCAAGTGAGCGAAGGAGACGGTGAGAGGTGGCGGAGATGGGTCTGCGAATGAGGCCACAGAGGTATGATTGATACCAGTTATACACACTGAATCGCAATGCAGTGAGTGCTATCTCAAATCAGAAAGTTGCTACAGTTATAGTTATTGTGATGCATTGTTTCTGACTTATTGTATAACTAATAAGCCAGCCTGATAAGCTGACGCTAATAATATTGAACGACCAATATCCAACACAATTTCATTGATAGGTCCAGGTCCTATCCTGAAAGAATCAGCGTGAAGCTAGTTAGCGCTAGCTGCTAGCATTGCAGTCAGGTAGAACGTCATCCACTCTAGGGCACTTGATCACGTGCGAAAAGACAGGTGTAATCGATGACGCAGAAAGCCCAAGGCATTTATTAATCATCCACTTTGCGGCATTAAAGTCCGACAGTAAGGGAATTTCGATGGTAGAAGAGCCGACATTGCAGACACTTTGCTGTCTGTCAGTCAAGTAGAAAATCACCCACCCTAGGGCGCTTGATGACATGCCAGGACACAGGTGAAGTCGCTGGAGCAGAACGTCGAACATTAATCATCGACTTCGGAAATTGTGGCATTAAGAACCAACAGTTAGGCAATAATCCAAACCTAGATGTATGATAACATCAGCGGTAATTGGCTTTTGTATCCAATACTGTGAAAAACACCTGCCATATTGAAACATGACTACAGTTTAGGCACAGACTAAGACGTTCACTACCTTGCCTCAATTCTGCACACGTGACCGTTGTTGAGATAACCCTGGCGAAGTCAGAAAATCAATATATAGCTATCGAATCAGATACCATTTCACTTTGATCGCATAGTCGTCCAATGCGAAGGACTGACGTAGGGTGAGACAACCGTGAGTCATCGGCCGCCTCTGAAATAGCCTATCGTCGTTCCCCATCCTTGATTCTACCCTCGTCAGGAACTCTGAACCTGATGTCATCAGATCTGTTGGCTCTAGTTTGAATCTGTTGAATCTCTGTATGTGTACGACAGCCTGCCACTGATTAGTCCTCTGCTAATTGTCTTAGCAATTTAGCTTACTTTTGAACGTTCTGTTCTTAATAACATGTGCAAAATTCCAGCAAATGCCATAGACGTCAATGTTACCATAATTATAGTGACTCATGAGGCTCACTGCAGCGCTCTGCAATTCTTAATTCTTACATGATAACTTTTCTCAAGATGCCGATTGAATGCAGAATAACAGAAATGACAGGTGTAGTTGCTGGAGCAGAACGTCACAGTCGACTGTGTCGAATGCAGTCATCAATCATCTACTTCGGAAATTGCGCCATTAAAGACCGATAGCGAGCCATTCCAAACATGGATGCACAATAGCATCAGCGGTAATTTGTCTCACCATCTGGTGTTTTGAAGCGTGACTCCAGTTTAGGTTCAGACTAAAACGTCCCTGACCTTACCTCAAATCTTCACACATGAGACCGTTGTTCAGAAAGCCTCACGAAATCGCAAAAATCAATACGTGGCAAATCGAATCTGAATATCCACTGCGAAGGACTGATATACGGTGAGACAACCGTCGGCCATGGGGCGCGGGTTAAATAGCCTATCGTCGCTCCTCATCCTCCGCCACTGCTCGCACTTTGGCAGTGCCAGTCCCAAGCCTGGATAAAGGAGGAGGGGGACGCTAATGATCTTTATTATCATAAAGTGTCGTTAAAGTGAATCTACTACTACTCATCCTTGATTGTACGTTCGTCAAGTTGGTGCATAATTATGTTTTTCTATATCACTTAACTGCTGTTGAGTGATAATTTTCTTCCTTCGAAACAGTACAAGTATTTAAATTAGTTCAAAAAGTTCAACATAAGTTTCTGCTATTGTGGTAGCATGCACAGTTCAGACAAATCAATAACAGCGTCGGCTCTAACTGTAGTCATAATCTAGTTTGGATCTGTTGGCTGAACTCTGCGTGAAGAAATTGATGGGGACGTATTAATGAATTCCATGAAAGTAGGCTATTATTTATTTTAGTAGCCTAATACTTATTGATGAGAGAAATTCTGCCCGGTTTCAGCTGAAATTAATTCTTCGTATTAGAAATATATGTTATCGTTATCGTGAATATATCGTTAACCTGACACTAAATGTCTGCTGGAAAATTGATTGGAGCAATTTGTTATGGGCAATCAATATCAACATCTGGCTCTAAGAACACGTGTGACTAATCCAGCCAATTATTATTATTAGGCCCCTATTATTATTATTATTATTATTATTATTATTATTATTATTATTATTATTATTATTATTATTATTATTATTATTATTATTATTATTTTTAATATTATTAGATATAATCCTTCAGGCTCTAAGAAACTATATGAAGAGCGTTTTCGTTCTGGAGTTAACGGTCATCCTCACCGGTCAATTGCATAAAGGTGCCTCGAAATGCAACAGCATTAAACCGCTGCGTGCAAATAGAGAGAATATTATTATTATTATTATTTTTTATGCCCCGAGGTAAACATGATCCCTCAGGGATTAATATTAATTAAAATGATTATTATTATTATTATTATTATTATTATTATTATTATTATTATTATTATTATTATTATTATTATTATTATTATTATTATTATTATTATTAAATGTGTGTTGGATATTTGGAATGGTGCACCCTGTTATGGAAAATCAATAGCAACGTCGCTGATCTGCCTCTAAGAACACGTGTGACTATTCGAGCCACTGCGCAGGTCACGTGTAGTTATACATGTGCTTATTGCCAATAATTGCATCTACTATTAAATTTTAATGACAGAAATATTGCCGCTTTCAGAGAAAATTAATTTCTTCTATAAGAATTATAAGCATATATGTATTTCGTTGAACAAAATATAAGGCCCCCTCTACAGCAGGTAATTCGTCAGTTGCTTTGCCATTTGGTGAAAGTTCCAGAAGCGATTTCTTCAATTTGTGCTAGACAAGTCGAGAACTTTGAGGGTAAAGTGTTTTCTTCTTACTTAGCTTTCGTCTTATTTTTACTTATCTCATACTTTCTTCTTACTTACTAGAATTTCTATAAGATCAAATTGAATTGATAATTTAGTAAGAGGCCGATTTGTGATTTTTCAGTTTTTCCCTCTGGAATATATATATATATATGAATATATATTCAACAAGTTGCAAGTCACACAATATTTCAGTTACAAATATGTTAATATTTCAGATGAAGACATTCCTGGTGCTCGTGTTCTGCCTTCTGGCAATTGCCCATGGTAAGACAATGAACAATTCATACATGTATATTAGTGTGTTCAACTTGCACATGGGGAAAAATTATTTTGCATTATCACCGTGCATACCCTCTGGATTTGTGACATTTGGTGTTATAAACAACTCAGTGAAATCTTATGGCTCTGGGATCATGTTAAGTGACAGCTCAAAGCTGATAAAGTTTTCAAAAAGTGCAATTTTTCTTACAAATTAACAAAAATCAGTGAATTAATGTATTGTATCAGTTACTGTTATAAAATACAGACTACAGTATTACAAACTACACATGTTACAGTACTGTTAAAAGAGCAATCTGTTAAGACTGTTACTATACAACAATACTACTGTAGTGGTTGTGTTTCTGATATTAAAATAATGCCTATTGTCTAACTGTCACTGAAGAGTGCAGATCTTCTTGGCTGGAGCAGTAGGCATCTGCTTTCGGCGGTGTTCGACTACGGTACTTGGAAGATGAGCTGATGTTCATCGTGTGTCAGTGCCAAGTTAAAGTCAGTTGCCAACTTTACCGGACGCTTAGCACAGTCATTAATAACAGAAAATGAAGCAACAGTGTCTCTGGCATGTCGACAATCTTCTCGACTATTCCACGTTGCCGGATAAGAAGAGAAAAACTCTTAACCGAGTTTCAAGGCATAGTTTGATGATAGCTGTGTCACGAACTCAGATAAAGGTTTCTCCCTAAATGTCTTGATGGTTTTTGGATCAACTCTCCTGTACTCTTTTTTCTTCTGTGGCATGCGTAATGCAGAAACCATTCGTTCCTTATTGTGGGCAAAGACCTTGTCAGAAAAAAGTGACACTCTGCCAAATCTTCACTGATATACCAGATATGCCCTTTCATTTTATGAAGGGCTATTTCTGCGACTTGCTGTGAAATGCTTCCATGCTCTGTAGCATGCACAGGTCATTGTAAGGAGCACCACAACAGGTGATGGGTACAATGAACCATGCCTTAACATACAGGGTGATGGTAAACAGGCAGGTCCTTCTCTTAGCATGCAGTTCTTTGGCATTCATCTTGGACTGCTCGCTGAAAACAAGTT
>JACEVL010000319.1:152500-187500 GCA_020284085.1 Aporrectodea caliginosa
TGACGGAACTGGTAAAAAGAAACAGAGAAAGGTCGGTCCTGAGGGACTCAGGTAACTGGTTCCAGCTATTGGGACCAAAAATAGCAAAACTCCCAGACTGGGCCGTAGAAGTACGCACCCGCGGGACAACCAAGTAACCACGGGCCTAGGACTGAAGGGAGGAACGACTGTGCAGAGAAGACACTGGGGTACAAAAAGCCCTAAGATAGTGAGGAGCAGACCTAGCAAGACAGCTTCGCATGAGGAAACAGACCTTGAATTGGATGCGCTGGCGGATGGGAAGCCAGTGAAGGGAGTCGCGGATAAAATAGGAGATATGGTCAAACTTAGCAATGCCCCTGTGAGGCGGGCGGCAGCGTTTAGAATGGACTGGAGTTTAGATGTATTTGTAGAGGAGAGACCAATGGAACTTCATCCGAATACATGTACAGTAATCGTATCATAATGGGGTGGGGAGATGATTGAGTGGCAACACGCCGGTGCGAAGGCCACATGAACCACGGTTCGATTCGAGGTATAGGTTTCTCAGTTTGACTCAGCCGTCTACTCACTAAGGGTCGACTCTAAAATGAGCGTAGAACAGATGGGCGCCTTGCAGGCTGTAGCACAGTTAATATTCGACTTGTGGGAGCGTTTAGATGAGAGTAATACTGTCTCCATGTACCTAGGACAGCAGCAGCAGCGCTCGTAACTAATCTCATTTAATGCTCAGCCGTTGAGCAGCGCTTTAGAGATATTATTGTTAACGGCTACGACACTTATGTTTACTTCATGTCAACAGAAATTATTCAAGGCAGAGGATGGAGATGGTGATGGAAATATCACCTTCGACGAGTTCTACCGTTTCGTGATGAAACGGGGCGAAGTAGAGGAGTGATCGACTCAACCATGCTACGCCAGTCGGCATAGACAAGGTTAAGTTTCAGGGTGATAGGATATTTTATACGCAGGCTTTAATATCCATAGACTGTTTGCTTAACTTTTCAGCTAGACGAGAGCGCATTAATTAATAATAGGCCTATATACGAAGAGGTATGTGTGTGAACATTCTTCGTTACCCCGGATGAGTATCAACAACTAGGGCCCTGCCTCTCTCCCTCCCTTCCAATATACGCGAGCTCCGGCTTGGACAGAGAGTTGAAAGTGGGAATGGAGAGAGGGAGGGAGGGAGGGAGGAAATGGACGGACAGTTGGAGGGAGGGTCGGAGGCAGGTTAGAAAGAGAGAGGGACGGATGGAAGAAAGGACAGAGCGGAGGTAGGGAAAGAGGAAGGGACGGAGTGGCGAGGGAGTGAGTTTGAGTTCGATGACGGTTGGAGGCAAGGAGGGAGAAATGGAGGGACGGAGGAAGGCAGGGACAGAGAGAAGGTTTGGAGGGACGGACGGACGGACTTAGGGACGGAAGGAAGGAACGGAGGGAGGGAGGGAGAGGCAGGGGAGAGCAGAGGACTGACGTCAATCACATAATTATTACATGACGACGCATCCATTACCTTTTTCAAGTTCGTTTCAACCGTATTAGGCCGGGCAAATAACCAGTGTAGATTTAAGTTGACAGGGTTAAGTTTCAGAGCTGTTTGTTTAAGTTTTAAATTAGACGATTGTGTTTAAATGTAAGTTGAATTTATAATGCTTTATCTGTTTCAGATGACCATTTGATGTCGAAAGACGTCTTATGAACGGTCACTTGCACTGCATACGACAAGCGAGAGTTCGACAATTATTGTCGATGCTAATTCTTTACTAAAGACATACTTTGCTTTGTTCTATTGCTATACAGACAAAATCAAGGTCAAAATGTTAAAATTCCCGTTACATTTCTGCTATATTCAGTGCTTATAAAACTAACTTTATAAATGATTTGACTAAATTTGGTTTCTTAAAATGTGTATATTCGCAGTTAGAACGATGAATAAATTGTAAACTTTGGCCAAATTTATCTAAGATATTTTACAAGCTGTAATTTTCTTTCGAGACGGACATGAATATAATATTTTGGCATAATAACTGCAGCTTTCAGTGTTGTATGAAGACTAAATATATTTCTTTTAATTCTACAAGGTCTTGTGTGTTTGTCTATTTGTTCCATATGAGACACAATGCCATTGACACTTATTTAAACAGACAAACTTGCACAAACACACATACTGAAGGAGTCTCAAGCAAACACACACAGTCAAATGAACGTAATACTAATTATGGCTTATATAAGAAGAGCGAAAGTCTAGCGAAATGCTGTCAATCAAAGGATCAGTGATTCATACCCACGCCTTGCAGAGGATATTCGAACTTAGATTACTGCTCCAATTCAGCAGAAACGAACACACACACAAACACACGCACATACACGGACACGCACACTCACACACACACACAACACACACACGCACGCACACACGCACACACACACACACACACACACACACACACACACACACACACACACACACACACACACACACACACACACACACACACACACACACACACACACACACACACACACACACACACACACACACACACACACACACGCGTACACGCAGTGTCACGCACATATATGCATATGCATGGCTGAAAAGAGGGCTTCCCTTCTGCTATCGTACAACTAATTTGCATACGTTAAAACTGGTACATTATAATTATCACTCCGAGCATGCATGTAAACACGCAGACTCTGCCAAACACAAAGTAAAATAGTATTTTACGGATATCCCATCGATGGCAATAAAACCAACTCCGAGAAATACTTTCCGCATTTCGAAGCCAAGTCAGAGGCTTAAAGATTCGTCCATTACTTTATCACGACAGAATCTTAGATTCCTGCGACCTTGAGCCCTATTCGCTTCTGTGACAATTCTATACAACCTTATAAGCATATAATTCACAGGACATCGTATATGCTGGAGGCGTTCGTTGATAAGTTTAACAAAAAGACTTTCGGTGACTCAGACTATACCATATATTGAGAGAGTCAATTAATAACCATGTCTGGGCAAATTCAGGCTGTTTTAGGCGGCGTAAATTGCCCTGAAAAGGCAGTCATTGCGAGTCACCCGCATCATGCAGACCATGCTTGCATACCACTGTGAAGATGACGGTAGCGTCAGGAAGGAAAGAAAAGGTCACGGGACTGAGCCTTGACGAACGCCACATGTAAGGAAAGTGGCTGTGGAAGAAAAGCCGGTATTGGGGATACTTTACCGTCTGTTAGTTAGGTGGAATGTCATCCAGTCTAGTGCACTTGATGACCTGCCAAAAGACAGGTGCAGTCGCAGGAGCAGAACGTGGCAGTCAACTGCGTCGAATTCAGTCATTAATCATCTACTTCGAAAATTGCGCCATTATAGATCGAGAGTGAAGCAATTCCAAAAGTAGATGCATTATAACATCAGCAACAATAGGCTGTTGTGTCCAGTACAGTGTAACGACACCTGCAGACAGTCTATTCGTTTTTAGATTTCTGCTCCAATTGAGCAGAAACATAGTAGAAGTAGAACACACACACACAAACACGGTTGCACACGCACATACACGGACACGCGCGCGCGCACACACACACACACACACACACACATTCACTCACACACACACACACACACACACACTCACACACACACGCACGCACACACGCAGGGATAGCACAGTGTGACAACATCTGATATTTTGAAGGAAGATTACAGTTTAGGTAGAGACTAAAACGTCCTTGACCTTGCCTCAAAATTGCACATGTGACCGTTGTTGAGAAAACACTCACGAAGTCGGAAAATCAATAAGTGGAAATCGAATCAGAGACCATTCGACATCGATTGCGTCGTCATCCACTGGGAAGGACTGGTGCAAGCTGAGAGACGGTGAGACATCGGCCGCTGGTAAAATAACCCATCGTCTTTCCGCATACTTGATCCTATGTTCATCAGGAACTCTGAACTTTATGGACAATTAAATGTATGGACAAAAGTCCGCAAAAATCGAGAAAAATTTTCATGTTTCCCGAAGCTAGCTGGTAACTGTTCAAACCTCTTAGCGAAAAGCCTCCCAGGGTAAGCCCCTTCAACCACTCAAGAAGAGCTGCAGAGCTATGATTTGTAACATGTATAATTATGGATATTTGAGTCGACTGTGTCGAAGGTAGTCATTAATCATATACTTCGGAAATTAAAATCGGATAGTAAGGTAATTGCAAACGGTAAATTCAAATAAACATCAGTGGTATAAATATTTGTATTCAATACTCTGACAACACCTGGTATATTGAAACATGACTCCAGTTTAGGTACAGACTGAAACGTCCTTGACCTTACCTCAAATCTGCACACGTGACCGTTTTTAGAGAAATCCCTCACAAAATCTGAAAATCAATTCATGGCAAATCGAATTAGAGACCATTCCACATTGATCGTCGTCCACTGCGAAGGACTGGCGTAGGTTGAGACAACTGTGAGCCATCATCGGCCGAGGGCTAAAATAACCTATCGCCGTTCTTCATCCTTTATTCTACGTTCGTCATGAACTCTGAACTTAGTGTCATTTGCAGGGCCGTAAATCACGGGGAGGGAAGGGAGGGAATTCCCTCCCCACTTTTTAAGCTTGGGGAGGGAACGTGAAGTAATTCCCTCCCCACAAATTTGTCTAAGCTGTGTCATTTTTCTAAGCTGTGTCATAAATATTATGGCACAGGCCCAATCGCCCCAAACTGTTCCTTGGGAGAGTCCCGAAAATTTGTTGTAGAGTTATATACCTATATATATATATATATATATATTCCACAACTGCGAACTCACAACGGGGGAGTACCTCCTCCCTCATCATCCCTGGGCGGAGTGGTATCGGTTTCCGCCGTTCCCATAACCCCGGCGACCTCCCGGGTCAATAAGGCCGAACGGGACAAGGACGACGTCAGCGGGGGGACTTCAAGAGTCGGGGAGCTGAAAATTGGCAGTGAACAACGGCGAGTAGAAGAGGGGAAGATTGGGGTTTTGGAAAACTGGAGGGTGAATGCTTTACTCGGGACTGGAAAGTGGACCGGGATATATGGAGTCCAACTCGTAACCGGGAGTTTCTAAGTCCGTACGACAAAGGAGTCGGGAGGCGTATAGAGATTGGCGCTGAGGGAAACTGAGGTCCATTCATCTACACACGTTGCATTCTTCCTCCGTTCGCCGATGGACTTCGACTCATTATCAATGCGCTGCCGACAGTATACGCTACCCTCGCATACCGGTCATTGTCTCGTCGCCCTCCCACCACGCGCCATTCCGCCTCCTCGGCCTCCAAGGTATTATTATTATTTTTATGTAGGCCTAATGTCTAATTGAATTGGAATTTACACTTTAATTGCTAGTTTCATTTAATGTAATGATTGGACAAACTTTACTTCAATTCACCCATTCGTTCGTTCATTCATTCATTCATTCACAATCGGTTGTTCTTGTACAATACCCTGAACCACGGTGGATAACAGGCAGACGCTGTTTTCTGTTGTTGGCGTGGACGCTGTTTTTTGTTTGCAAGTTTTTCTCAGGTGACAAAAATTGTTTTAAAAGGATCTTTTCGGCCAAAATCGACTGTAATTCTTATCTTTCTTTGTAATACCGTTGGTATTTGGTATTTAGAATCGCGGTCACGACTTAGTCCTAAGGAATCTCTTACCTACAGTGTCCTTTATGCCACCCTAAGCCTTATATCGCCTGGCCTGAGAATTGTTACACATCATCATCATCATCATCATCAGGATCCATGGGCCGAAGGCCCGTAGGTGTCCAACGCTTTTGCATCGTATCCATGGGCCGAGGCCCATTGGATTCCAATGCTTGCATTGGATTTCATTCGTATTTTTTTCTTTACGAACGGAGTATCGTAACACATGTTACACATAGGCCTATATATTTGGTTGTTGAAACAATTATAGGTTTTCTTCTTCATTAATCCAAAGAGGAAGGACGATTTGACGTGACAGGTGCTATATTTAATTCTTAGAGAGGGTGATTACAGAATGGAAGACATTGGCCAGTTTTAGACAGAAGGCTATTCGATCTGAGCACAGATATATATACATAGGCCCACAGTAACATAAGGCATGGGTCCAATATTATTTGTCGGGGATTAGAGGTACATGCCTAAGTATATAATGACCGGTGCGTGGGCTTCAGAGAGAGAGGGGGGATGGAGTGTGGAGAGACAGAGACAGAGGGTCTGTTAACAGAGTTGAAACTTGATAGGTCTGTAAACTGTGCACAGTGAGACTGAAGTTTATGATTGGCCCAATCTTTTGATGTTTTAGTAATGGTAATTGCAAATAGGCCTATATACCGCCACCCCAATGAGAGACTCATCAGAGGCACTTCTGAGTTCTGACTTAACACAATGAAACCACGATCGAACAAGAATTGTCTTCAAGCGTTTACGGACATAGGCTCTGTCTTATCTTATCTATTACATGATTAGGGCCTACCATAAACATTCAAATGTAGGGTGCAGATGCTATAAATGTCTTTAATATTTAGGTTGAAGATTATATAAATGTTCCCAATAACTTTAATTTTTAACCTAGTGTGCAACTGAACTAACTCAGTAGGCCTAGTGGGCTTCTTAATGGAACTATGGACACTGCCGAAGGGTCAGTTTTCCCTCCCCACATTTTGAAACAGATTTACGGCCCTGGTCATTTGTTAACTATAGTTTGGATCTTTTTTACTGAACTATTTATTTCCATTCCTCATTTGAACATTAAGGTCAACTATGTAATGAGTAAAACAAAGACCTATTATTTTCTATAAACTCTTTGACATTGTAACTGATTGCGGTGTGCCAATTAGAGTTGTCTTTCTCAATAAACGAATATAATTATATTAACTCTGCGTGTGTACGACAGCCTATAATTTATGATTACCTCTAAATCGCCTAATTGCTGTTAAGTCAAATTAATCTTCTTTCTAAACAGTTAAAGTACATGCGGTTCACGTAGGTCAACAAAGTTAAACATAAGTTTTGTTACTGCAGTAGGCCTACGCAGTTCAGACAAATCAATAACAACGTCAGCTCTAAATGTAGTCATACGCGTGCTTAGGCCTATAACCAATCACTTTCCTTAATTTCCTCATTTATTCAGGATATTTGCATAAGGTAGCCAGCCAGGGACCCGGGAACCTATGGCGCCACAGGCGCCCATGCTCACCCAAATATTGACCCTGTGGCGCCAAGGCAGGGTCATGCTCACCCAACTTTTTGGAAACAGTAATACTATGAAAATAACGCAGTAATGGAACCTAACCAAAGCCGGCCAAAGCTGGCTCTGGCATTAAGCAAAGGGCAGCAGACAATCTTGTAGGATGACAAATTGTGCGAATCATGGACACTTGATACTTGGGTATACTCTTTGGGCCTGAACGGTACCACATGTGTAAATGTGTTTGTCGGAAGTCGGAGGTACTGAAGTGACACGGCAATATATCATTCTACAAAGACTGGGCGGACTGTGGTTGCAGACAGGACAGCTAATTATTAAGGCAGCTGTGATATATATTAATATATATATATATATATACATGTTTAGATATACACATTATATATATATATAAACATAGGCACAATGTTCAGTGTGTCGGCTCTCAGAGTGCCTGGAGAAATAGAGACTAGATCAGTTCTTCTCGAGACTCCATTCGAGTGTATACAGAGGCTAATAAATAATTTTGAATAAATAAAATTGGTAAATAAAGACAGTGCAGCAATGTCTAGCGGACCGCCTTTGAAGGCATTTAAACAGTCGTTTCTTTCGGTTTGCAAGTCACCTGCTGCTGGGAGGTCTGATGGTAAGTAGGCTACAACTAAATAGATTGCATTTCACATTTATAAGCAATTCGCAACAGCGCAAATATGAGCATAAGAAAAATTTGACAAACGGCATTAGGCCTATCCCTGACAAATTCCTGTAAATAAATTTTATTTTCTTCCATGCAAGAAATCCATCTTCATTGCATGTCTCATAATCGTAATAGTAATAGTAATGGTAATCTCGAGATTTCTTCAGCGCCCACAAAAGCTAAGTCGCAGGCGCTCAAAATAAAATATACAATTATAATAATTGGAAATAAAATCGATAGCCAGAGTGTTAAGATACAATCTACAGACGCTCTATAAACACTGTCTGGCACTTTGTATTTTTGATTGCTAAAGCAGTTATTGACTTATTGTGCTATTGTCGCCTTTTATGTTATCAATATTGAGCGTAATAAACTACCAGTGGTTGCAAAAAATGACAAAATATCGTTATAGATAATATCAGGCATAATGAATAATTTTATCCACCTTAGGTCTGTGGCCTACACGGCTGAGGTTGACTCACCCAACTTTTAAACACTTCCCGGGCCTCTGTAGCCAGCTGAAATTAATCAGAAGTGCTCTCTACACTAGCCTTAGTTAAATCAAATAATAAGAACAGACTACACAAGAATGGCAGGCATGAACACATTTATGGCGACGTCTTAATTAATACTATAAAGTATAATTTCTTTTGGTATTCCATTTTCATGACAGAAAATAATACTGTCGGGTTTCAATCGAAATTCATTCATCGTATTTGAGTACAATCTCAATCGTAAACCAGTCGTTCATCCTATATTAAATCTGTGTTTGATATTTGCAATGGTGCTCTCTATTATGGCAAATCAATAGCAACGTCTGTTTCTAAGAATACGTGTTTTGATTTGATTCAATCGAGCCAATGAAACAGGTTTCGTGCGGTGATACGTGTGCTTAATGCCATTATTTACTTGTATAATTAATTTTTCATTAAAGAAATATTGCTCGATATCAGACGAAATTAATTCTTTCTGTATGAAGTAGAAGCATACATGTATTTCGTTGAACGGAATAAAAGACCCCTCTGCAGCAGGTAATTCGTCAGTTGCTTTGCCATTTGGTGAAAGTTTGGTGAAAATTTCCTGAAGCGACTTCTTCAATTCTTCTTAGACAAGTTGAGAATTTGGAGGGTAAAGTGTTTTGCTCTTACTTAGTGTGATTATAGAATTACTACAAGATAAACTTGATTTAATTCTTGTAAGCAGCAGGTTTGCACTTTTCGGTTTCCCTTTAGTAGGCCTTTACACCGATATATGGAGTCAGCGAGTAGCAGTTAACTCAAAACAGTTTACATGAATTCGTCTGTTGTTAAAGTATTTTTATGATCCCCGAAGTGAAGAACAAAACTATCAGTGTTTAGTTGTTTCAACAACGCCTTAATAAGAACTGCAACTCTGGCTAAACTGCTGAATTTAAGCGTAACCAGTTTCATCATGTAGGCCTATACATGCATATTTTGTCTTTAAGAGACTGACGAACGCTATTTCAGTTCTACTGGCTGATGCCCTTGTTTCTCGCGAACTACAATACGTTGACTTACTTCTCATTAGAATTACTAAGAGAGACTTTTAAAACTAGAAATAGATCAAAATTTCTTTAAAACTTCGCTTTATGAATGCCACTTGCCTTAGAATACATGCATGTTCCTACACAGCTTAATTTAATAGATCTTTGCTTGAATGTGTTCGTATTTCGTACAATGGACGCATTATTCACTGCAAATGGTAATATCGTTTTACAACCTCCGTGATGGCATAACTACCTAAACAGATAATGGAATTCCATAATGTTGCCTCCTGCAGAAAATTAACTTATAAAGGTGTTCAGTCAATTTCACTGAAGGTGACTGAAATTACAGGAATTCTTATCGGCAAGGCTTCGTTAGAGATGCGATTAAATTTTGTTTTACAAACATGACTGAAACGGAAACATCTATTTTTTAACAGATATTCAAAATCTAGGTTCTTATAAAACATGAGATCATTTGAATTGCAACCAAAACTTGTTTTTTGCTCAGATGTTCACAGAACACCTATTTGATGTAAGTTTTCATCGCTTTTCAGCAGAGTTGTATTGTCTCGAGACACTGTCTCGGTCTCGAGACGTCTCGAGATAGGTTTTTTGATGTCTCGGTCTCGGTCTCGGTCTCGGACTCCACTGTCTCGGTCTCGGTCTCGGTCTCGAGATCATTTCTTGACTTTTTTAAACTGTCTCGAAGCGAAAGTCTTGTCTTTTTGGAAACTGTCTCGAAGCGAAAAGTCTTGTTCTCTTGTAGAAGCGGTCTCCAAAGTTCTCGTACAAACTGTATTTTGTTCGGAACTTCGTACAGTATTGCGCTACAAAATTGTCTTGTGCCGAACGGATAACTAGTTAATCGGAAGTGCCAAACATACAGGAAGTTTTAAAAGAGCGGTGTTTCTGGTATAAAAACCGTATAAAGATTTAAGAGTATTGAAAAAAGCAGTCTTAAGTTTGCACTTTCAGTACAACATTTCTAAATATCTTAAAATGTCTCATAAAGAACCTGAAATCGTGAAATTTGCATTGACGCAGTTTGAAATCAATGAAAAACAAAATAAATGGCATGCCGTTCGTCGTTTGTGTAAAAGTTTCAGAATGGCTGAAATAGTTAATTTCTTTATAGTTTATACAATTCAGGTGATCGGCTGATTTCAGTTACTTGACCCTTGTATTAGACTTCAAAATTGAGAAAAATTGTTTCGGGACTTGGGTCCATTGTGCATTTCACTCGTTTTGAACTGTCTCGAACTGTCTCGGACCTGGTGTCTCGTCTCGGTCTCGGTCTCGGACCCCACTGTCTCGGTCTCGGTCTCGGTCTCGGACCCCACTGTCTCGGTCTCTGTCTCGGTCTCGAGTTTTATGTCTCGTATACAAGTCTGCTTTTCAGCCTCTTTAAATGCGTCTAGTATAAAACATATACGGTATAATTATTATGATAATAAAATATCATGATTTTGCAACATCTTAATATTTCATATGAAGGCATTCCTGGTGCTAGTGTTATGCTTTCTGGTGATTGCCCACGGTAAGTCAATGAACAGTGTGCGTATATATATATATATATATAGATACATGTGTGTGTATAATAGTAATAATTATTAGAGACTAGCTTAATAACCAATAAACATTCCAGTCTCTTAAGTTTGAATAATGCTTCCGTTGTTAGCCCTGTTTATGTCCAGACTTTATTTTTCCTTTTTACAGCGTTAATTAGAAGTTAAGATTAACACACATAACGTCACACCGTAATTTTTGATGACTGACAACGACATAATTAGAAGATAGATTAATGACGGTAGTTATGAGAGCATTTGCACTAATTAACACAACTCTTTCGAATAATGAAGAAACACTTATTAGACTACATTAGGTGTTTGACTAACCGATAGCCAACTTCAAGTGAAGCTGAGCGTGTCTCTGTGGAGAACAGATAGCGTAGAATCAATTCTTTAAGTATACAGCAGACTATGCTCCCTCCGTCTCTCATTTATGCGTCTTCTGTCTTGCAGTCACTGGGTTCACTCTTAACGGCGTAGAAGTGAACGTATATTTTACCCCCGCAAAAGAGGCAGAGTACATAAACTATTATATGCATAGCTTCTTTAACATCTACGATAAGGACGGGACCGGCTACGTTGAGGCAGCGGAGGTTGAGGCTAATTATAGAAAGCCGAGCCCAAATAACGATCTTTCGGAAGAGACGATCCTGTATTTCATCCGTGTAAGCAATACACATCATCGCCCTCATCATCGTCATCGTCATCATCATCATACAAAGTAATGTAATGCTATCATCAAAGGGCGGGGAGATGGTTGAGTGGTAACACGCTGGCGACTAGATAAGAAGAATGCGGGTTCGATACTCGGAATCTCCATGAGGTTGACTCAGCCTTTATTTCCCTAGGGGCGAGTGTAAAATGAGCAGTAGGACAGATGGGCGTCTTGCAGGCTACCATAGGTAGAATTCGACTGCTGTTAAACTTGTTATCATCCGTTACTAATATATCATGTAAACTTACTGCGTGGTTTCGGCCCCTTTCCTCAAAAATGAAACGGGGGAAAAAAAAAATTTTTTTCCTTTGGAAAGGGGCCTTTAGAGAGTTCTACTTCAATGGCTATACCGATGCTCCTACTGACCAGGCGATCATTTTAACATGAACAATTCGTATGGGATAAAGTCGAGCATGGCCTTCCGCACACAAGTAATCTGTTATCAGTCATCTTGACGTGCCTTCTTTTGCAGCAGAGGCGTCGATGCTATGGTTCCTCTAGCAATGCATTGAGAATTTTACTTCCATGGCAATTCCGATGCGCCTACTGACCAGGCGATCATTTCAACATTAACAATTGAGATGGGATTAAGTCGAGCATGGCCTTCTGCACATAAGAAAGCTATTATCAGTCATCTTGACTTGCCTTCTTTTGCAGCAGAGACGTCGATACTATTGTTCCTCTAGCAATGAATTGAGAATATTACTTCAATGGCTGTACCGATGCACCTACTGACCAGGCGATCATTTCAACATGAAAAATTGTGATAGGTTTAAGTCGAGCATGGCCTTCTGCATACAAGTAAGCTATTATCAGTCATCTTGACGTGACTTCTTTTGCAGCAGAGGCGTCGATACTATGGTTCCTCTAACAATGCATTGAGAATTTTACTTCCATGGCAATTCCGATGCGCCTACTGACCAGACGATCATTTCAACATGAATAATTGAGATAGTATTAAGTCGAGCATGGCCTTCAGCACACAAGAAAGCTTTTATCAGTCATCGTGACGTGCCTTCCTTTGCAGCAGAAGCGTCGATACTATGGTTTCTCTAGCAATGCATTGAGAATTTTACTTCGATGGCTATACCGATGCACCTACTGACCAGGCGATCATTTCAACACGAACAATTCGGATGGGATAAAGTCGAGCATGGCCTTCTGCGCACAAGTAAGCTATTATCAGTCATCTTGACGTGCCTTCTTTTGCAGCAGAGGCGTCGATACTATGGTTCCTCTAGCAATGCATTGAGAATTTTACTTCCATGGCAATTCCGATGCGCCTACTGACCAGGCGATCATTTCAACATGAATAATTGAGATGGGATTAAGTCGAGCATGGCCTTCTGCACACAAGTAAGCTATTATCAGTCATCTTGACGAGCCTTCTTTTGCAGCAGAGGCGTCGATGCAATGGTTCCAACTGACCAGACAATCAATTCAACATGAAAAATTCGGATGGGATAAAGTCGAACATGGCTTTCTGCACACAAGAAAGCTAAATCAGTGCCTTCTTTTGCAGCAGAGGCGTCGATACTATGGTTCCTCTAGCAATGCATTGAGAATTTTACTTCAATGGCTATACCGATGCACCTACTGACCAGGCGATCATTTCAACATGAATAATTGAGATGGGATTAAGTCGAGCATGGCCTTCTGCACACAACAAAGCTGTTATCAGTCATCTTGACGTGCCTTCTTTTGCAGCAGAGGCGTCGATACTATGGTTCCTCTAGCAATGCATTGAGAATTTTACTTCAATGGCTATACCGATGCGCCTACTGACCAGGCGATCATTTCAACATGAATAATTGAGATGGGATTAAGTCGAGCATGGCCTCCTGCACACAAGTAAGCTGTTATTAGTATCTTGACGTGCCTTCTTTTGCAGCAGATGCCTCGATACTATGGTTCCTCTAGCAATGAATTGAGAATATTACTTCAATGGCTGTACCGATGCACCTACTGACCAGGCGATCATTTCAACATGAAAAATTGTGATAGGTTTAAGTCGAGCATGGCCTTCTGCATACAAGTAAGCTATTATCAGTCATCTTGACGTGACTTCTTTTGCAGCAGAGGCGTCGATATTATGGTTCCTCTTACAATGCATTGAGAATTTTACTTCCATGGCAATTCCGATGCGCCTACTGACCAGGCGATCAATTCAACATGAATAATTGAGATAGTATTAAGTCGAGCATGGCCTTCAGCACACAAGAAAGCTTTTATCAGTCATCTTGACGTGCCTTCCTTTGCAGCAGAAGCGTCGATACTATGGTTCCTCTAGCAATGCATTGAGAATTTTACTTCAATGGCTATACCGATGCACCTACTGACCAGGCGATCATTTCAACACGAACAATTCGGATGGGATAAAGTCCAGCATGGCCTTCTGCACACAAGTAAGCTATTATCAGTCATCTTGACGTGCCTTCTTTTGCAGCAGAGGCGTCGATACTATGGTTCCTCTAGCAATGCATTGAGAATTTTACTTCCATGGCAATTCCGATGCGCCTACTGACCAGGAGATCATTTCAACATGAACAATTGAGATGGGATTAAGTCGAGCATGGCCTTCTGCACACAAGTAAGCTATTATCAGTCATCTTGACGAGCCTTCTTTTGCAGCAGAGGCGTCGATGCAATGGTTCCTACTGACCAGACAATCAATTCAACATGAAAAATTCGGATGGGATAAAGTCGAGCATGGCTTTCTGCACACAAGAAAGCTAAAATCAGTGCCTTCTTTTGCAGCAGAGGCGTCGATACTATGGTTCCTCTAGCAATGCATTGAGAATTTTACTTCAATGGCTATACCGATGCACCTACTGACCAGGCGATCATTTCAACATGAATAATTGAGATGGGATTAAGTCGAGCATGGCCTTCTGCACACAACAAAGCTAAAATCAGTCATGTTGAAGTGCCTTCTTTTTTGCAGCAAAGGCGTCGATACTATGGTTCCTCTAGTAATGCATTGAGAATTTTACTTCAATGGCTATACCGATGCACCTACTGACCAGGCGATCATTTCAACATGAATAATTGAGATGGGATTAAGTTGAGCATGGCCTTCTGCACACAAGAAAGCTATAATCAGTCATGTTGAAGTGCCTTCCTTTGCAGCAGAAGCGGCGATACTATCGTTCCTCCAGCAATGCATTGAGAATTTTACTTCAATGGCTATACCGATGGTCCTACTGACCAGGCGATCATTTCAAGATGAATAATTGAGATGGGATTAAGTCGAGCATGGCCTTCTGCATACAACAAAGCTAAAATCAGTCATGTTGAAGTGCCTTCTTTTTTGCAGCAAAGGCGTCGATACTATGGTTTCTCTAGTAATGCATTGAGAATTTTACTTCAATGGCTATACCGATGCACCTACTGACCAGGCGATCATTTCAACATGAATAATTGAGATGGGATTAAGTCGAGCATGGCCTTCTGCACACAAGAAAGCTATAATCAGTCATGTTGAAGTGCCTTCCTTTGCAGCAGAAGCGGCGATACTATCGTTCCTCCAGCAATGCATTGAGAATTTTACTTCAATGGCTATACCGATGGTCCTACTGACCAGGCGATCATTTCAAGATGAATAATTGAGATGGGATTAAGTCGAGCATGGCCTTCTGCACACAACAAAGCTAAAATCAGTCATGTTGATGTGCCTTCTTTTGCAGGAGAGGCGTCGATACTATGGTTTCTCTACTAATGCATTGAGAATTTTACTTCAATGGCTATACCGATGCGCCTACTGACCAGGCGATCATTTCAACATGAATAATTGAGATGGGAATAAGTCGAGCATGGCCTTCTGCACACAACATAGCTATAATCAGTCATGTTGAAGAGCCTTCTTTTGGAGAAGAAGCGTCGATACTATTGTTCCTTCAGCAAGACATTGAGAACTCCTAGACAGAGCCGACCTTTCTCGGTTGCAGGCACCTCCATCTGGAATGATCTACCATCGGAGCTGCTTTTGCAATGTCTCACATATCTTACTGGGTCTCATAAATCAATCAAGTCTTTTTTCTTTAGCCGTGGCTTTGTTGAGTAGATTTCTTGAACGAGCGCTATATAAATCTGCAGAATGAATGAATGATTGAATGAATTATCTGCTTGAATTTGTTTAACATTAGCCAGTAGCTAAACTTTGGTAAAAGAGTCGGAGTTGAAAGATTTTATAATACATGCTGATGCTCTTAGTGTTGAATAAGAGGAAATATTTCCTTTACTTATGCAAAAGCCTCGTTTATTTTTTTATATCATTTTAACCAGTGAGAAGGAGGAAACGCGATCGACACATACTAGCACGAACAGAGACCCGCAAACACAAACATACAGTCAAGCACACACTTATGTAATATCATAACTTATTTAAATGTAGATAGGTCACAGCGGTGTTGTAGTACTGCATCTCAATTGAAATGTGGGGTGTTCAAAAATTCGCCGTAGCATAGGCCTAAATGTATTTCGAGATTTTGAGTATTTTTATGGATATTCCAACCACGGCATGTTGCCCAGATTTTATCTGAGATGTCACCCTTATGGAGGACAATCGTTCAAAAGTTTAGCTTGAGTAAAGGATTATCATCTTCAATTGTTTGTCAAACGCTGCTTGGATGACCAGTGACATGACGTTTTTCAGTATCAGCTGGTCCACCTGAAACAGAAAGAAGAAAGTAATTTGTAGAAGGTAAATCTTAAGCCGCGATCGACATAACTTAAGCGACTGAGAGGGACAACAAAGAAGTATAGTTAGAAAATATCGATCCAGCGAGAAGAACTCTAATCGTAGTTGTATTTGTAACTGCACAATACTTAATATTTAATCTGAAGCTAGGCGAAGGGCACCGTCTCATTCACTAGTGTCATATCCTGTCTGGGGTTAAGAGATTCCAAATGAATCCCGGTTGACAATTATAGCAGAGAGAGGAGGCATCGAAGCCGTTTAGTCTCGGGAATGGCCAGACAATGATTAGTAAGTTAACTAAGTTGCCTTTATTATGCATCTGACAAGCGTGCGCATACATTGCATTGTATATACGACGATCACATAATTATGTATCTGAATAGACTATCACATTTCGCAGACTATGAGCCACACGAACAGAAAGTTCCCACTATCTCAACAGGAAACCTTTCAAAGATTTCAGCAGAAATCATATTATATTAGGACGATGTTATAACGATGTTATAGCGCTAGTCAGAGTTCTAGGCTCTTCGAATTCGCCACGAATGCAAAACTACTGGCATTCCACTGCAATTGTCTAGTAGCATATTTGATAGTTCCTGATTTATGAGTTAGGACAGAACTTACATGTATCAGAAATTGGAATTTAAACCATCGGGTAGCGCAGAGGCAATTAAATGATTGAATTAAATGATTAAATTTAATTATTAAATTAAATGATTGAATTAAATGATTCCCATTGCGAATCGGTCTTCTTTCCCCTTTTCTTTCATCAGGAGAATCATCTAGGCGCCCAACTGGCTGCCATGCGTGCCGCACTAGTGGAACTCATTAGATTTTAACTAGCTGCGGTTTGACAGCTGAAGATTTCATTGACCGAATATACATGTACATAGGCTTCACTCTTAATGTGACATTGCAATGTCTGATTGTAACAAGTTGCGTCTGTGACAGCTTGGATTAATGAATAAACAAATATTGGTTGTTTGATATGAAACTCACCCTTGCCAATGTCGGCTGGCGCAACGATGTTGGGACTTTACGCCTCATAGTCGTTGCCTCTCAGCCAGTTTCGGGAGAACTCGTCGAACGTGATTTTTCCATCACCATTTGCATCTCCCCAAAGCCTAAATTGAACCTTTTGTCAGAAAGAAAGCCAAAGATTCGTATTGGTACACGCGGAAATTTCCGTAGCACTACTCAAAAGCTTAAAATGGAGAGCGCTGCGTCAAATCGGGGGAGATTATCGAGAAATATCACTTAAAGGCCATAGTCCGTGTGCGGGTATAAACCAGAGAGGTTCTGACGAGTCTGTCTGGAAGCGGCGCTATATAAATTTGCAATTAGAACAATGAATTGCAAAGATAAAGCAGCTGATGCAATTTGGTTTGATTAGGTTGAGTGAAAACGCCAAATTGGAAGGAGCATGGAAATATGTTCAATCATTCATTCATTCATTTCAGATATTTATATAGCGCCCCTTCAAGATTTCTACTCAGAGGCGCTCCCGACTACAGCGCGGACACTGAATCGGAGTTTCACGCCGAAGCGCATGAGCAATTGCAAGTGAAGGACTTGCCCAGGGTCCCTACGCGGCGGTATAAAATGCTTCGCTGTTTTCATTGCCAAAGGTTAAGACCTTCCTTCGTTGATACACAAGGGTTCCACAGGGCTTAAAAATTGACAATTGTGCCCACTATCACAGAGAAATGTTTGAACGAATTATCAGAAGACAGGTTTGGCAAGGGTCATAAGTGGTTCAGAAGACGTGTACTCTCTGTTAGAAGTTCTAACTTATAACCACTGCAACTCTTAATAGCACAACCCTACTAACGTCCTCTCAGAATCTGCGATAGTGTCCAGTGAGACAGTACTATGATCCCAACCATTCCACACGCCTAGCACTCTTGCAATGAGAGAATTTCTGTCCTGATATTCCTTTAGGTTTTCAAAATAATTTATATCTGTAACTTGGCATCTCGTTATTTGTTTCTTATTGAAGCGTGTTCCCTTTTAAATTCCTGCAAAGCTTAAAATTTTGCAATGGACAGTTTAAACCAATTGTGCACTATTGATGGGATTAGTATTAGTATGAAGCTCCATTACAAGGGCTACAAATGTTTTTCAATAGCGTCGAAATTGGTGTCTAGGATCAGCCCACTCACAACAGGAATAATATGAAGAAGTTTTATTTGTAACGCGAGCTGATTGTCGTCCCGTTTTGCTGCATCATAAATACCTTTTGTTCAGTGTGTGATGAGCCTAGCACGGGTGTGACGTTGTATAATGCTGCGATGACGAAGATATGATCACGATGCTGCTGCTGCTGATGGTTTGTGATAACGACGACGATATATGCGATGAAGATAATGAGGATGATGCACTACTTACATGGGCATTCTGGGTGAGGGATTCGACGAATCCAGCATACAATTCCTTTGACCCGCTATATTCCCTGATTGGCCTCATCCAATCTTCCACTTCGAGCACACCGTTCTTGTCATCATCGAGGGCGCTGAACCATGACTGAGTTTCCCTCCTCAACTCCTCCGCTTTTTGTGGAGTCAGTCTTCTTTGGGCCTCGACCGGTTCTTAAGGACAGCGAACGCAGAAAATCATATGATTTATGCATAAGATCCAACCAAAATATCGGAAATTGATTCAAGGCCGAGTAATAGCAAAATACTTAACAGTGTCCGCATATAGTTGTCCTTTCTTTTTTAGACGTGAGACTTTGTAGCAATGGCAGAAAGCAAAGTCCGTCCTGAGTAAAAGATTAGCATCGACACCAGTTACTGTTGAATAATCGCTTATCTCAAACTTAGTGGTCCTAAGTGATCTTCGCTTTTTTCCACATGAGCAGGTTAGCTAAGAATGTATGTATGTAAGCATGTATGTGTATGTATCTATGTATGAATGTGTTCATCTATGCATCTGTGTACCTGGATATTCATAGAGAGCGCCTTTCAGTCATTTTTAAGGAACTCTTCCTCTGTTACCTGAAACGGTGAGAATGATTCCAACGATCATCATCAGAAAGAAAACCATTTTGTTCATGTCCATGGCTCTCAGCTCTGTAACACGCAATTCACTCTCGTCATCAATTTTCTATTCGTTCATTCATTCATTTTTATTCACTTGTCCGTTCATCTAAGTTATTTGTTATGTTTGATTCATTCATATTTATTCACTTTCTCATTAATTTAACTAATTCATTATGTCTCATTCATTCATTTTTATTCACTCAATCAATCATGTTATTCTGACAAATGCAGCGCTCGTTAATGAGCTTGTGTCCTGCGCTCAACTATAGAATAGCGCCTTAAAAATTTGAAGTTTACGATTACGATTTGTAGGCCTAGGTGCGACGTACTTACCGAATGAAGATTTTGGATGTTCTAGTTCTCCTTCTGCCAAAGACGAAGAGAAGTCGATTCTAACAACGTACGAATTCTAACTCTATTAAATTTATAGTCTACCCAGCTGATTATTCGACGTGGCCTCTTCAGCTGATTAAGTATTTTAATAATAATTATTATTATGGTTTCATACGAAATGGTCTTCGATTGATGTCTTTTGCGTTCTCATAACGACGACATAATAGGATAAATTATTAAAAACAATACATCTTAGATTTAATTATAGTCTGTTGTTGCTTCTTTTGTATTTAGATGAATGCAAAGTTATTCAGAAATGCAAATATGATGCGCGGTTTGTCAGTTGGCTGTAATAGGTGGTGGGTAGCTATCCAGGTGTTTGAAGAGTTTAATTATCCAGACCGCGGTGAACTCAGATAGAACAAAGATAATAAAATAACAAGAAACATGAATGCTTAATGACAATATGATTTTTATCCAGAGCGAAAGATAACATTTAATATCACGGAGGCCTCAGAAGGCAGCGATATTGCGCAGTACTTAGGGTTAGGGTTAGTGTCTAGATAACTCAACAACAAACTAACTAGACGAAGAAGATCTCGAGAACTTGACTGAAACTAGTGGCCTAAAACAAGCTGAGGAGAATTTTCTCAAAACGATAAAGTTGTCAACGTTCTGACGTTCCATACATATAATCCAACCAATAATTATGAACTGAATCATTGGTAAAATAGTTTTAGACTTATGCTGAAAAAAGCAAATGCATAACAAATTAAAACATTTTACTGCTGAATTTATTAGCCTTGTGATTCTTTCCGTAGGAACCTCGTGCAAGAAAGTCTGTCATTAAGCGACAAGATTAGTATCCACAGATGTTCAGCTGTCGTTTGTCAAACGCTGCTTAGATGACCATTTTTACCCAACGTTTTCCAGCATCAGCTGGTCATCTGAAACAGAAAGAAGAAGCAATTTGTTAAAGGAAAATCCTAAGCAGAGAACAAAGTGACATAAGCAAATGAGAGGAACAAAGAGGTACAGTAGGAAAATCTATGCCAAGCGCAAAGAATTCTAATTGTAATCGCATTTGTAGACTCAAAGATTCTAAATTTGTACTCATAAGGAAGGCGCGGGGCACCGTCTTATTCACTAGTGCCACATCCTGTCCGGACGATCATGGGTCAAGAGATTCCAAGTAAAGCCCGATTGCCAGTTATAACAGAGAGAGAGGAGGCACCGAAGCTCTTTGGTCTGGGCTATGGCCATAGAAAGATAGTTTTACATTTATACGACGATCACATAATATCTTAATAGACTATCACACGACGTCGTTGACAATTATAAGTTTCGGGTAGCCTACTAGGACTAAGTTTAAATGCTGCGTTTTCCCAGCATTATTATGTTTCGCAGACTATGAGCCACACACGGACAGAAATGGACCCCAACTCAACAGGAAACCATTCAAAGATTTCAACACACAGCCTATGTGTTCGTTTTAAAACTTAGTTGGGCCTATTATAGCGAATGCTGAAACTACTTGCATTCCACTGCACTTGTCTAGTAGCATATTTGATAGTTCCTGATTTATCAGTCATGACAGAACCTACATGCATCAGGAATTAGAATTTAAACCATCGGTCACAACAGAGGCAAATTAACTAATTCCCATCGCGAATCTGCCTACTCTTTCCTTTTCGTTCATCAGGCTGCACTCTTAAGGTGACAATAGACATGTCTGATTGTAACAAGTTGCATCTGTGACAGCTTGGATTAATGAATAAACGAATATGTTTGATTGATTGCTGTGAAACTCAACCTTGCCAATGTCGGCGGGCGCAGCGAGGTTGAGACTTTACCACTCATAGCCCACCGTTGCCAGTATATATTGGGAGAGCTCGTCGAGCGTGACTTTTCCATCAGCATCTGCATCCCATGCCTTGAACATAGTCTATTGTCATAAAGAAAACAAAGATCTGTAATGGAAAACTTGGCACTATCTATGGCTCTACTCGAAAGCTAGAAATGGCATAAGTTCCTTCGCTTGGGGACTGTCCAGAAATATCACTTGAAGGCATAGTCCGTGTGCTGGTAAACCAGAGAGGTTCTGATGAGTCTGTCTTGAAGTGACGCTAAATAAATTTACAATTACAACAACCAATGGCAAAGATAAGGCATCGGCTGCTATTGCCTTTGCATAGGTTGAGTGAAATGTGAAAGTGGCAAATTGGAAATAGGATCTATTAGGGAAATATAGGCTATACACTGTTTCACTGATTTCTCTTCTAAAGGCTAAGACCTTCCCTCTTTGATACACGAGGGTCACTCAGGGCTAAAAAAATAATAAATGTGTTTTCAATCAAAATTAATAAGTGTGCTTATATATCTTTTCTTTAATAAGCGCCTGACAAACGCACTGCGCTGTACATTTACATGTTATGCAATTTAAATCTTAACTACTAACAGAACAGACAGCTTGCAATACAACGGCGCTAATAGCAGCCTACAAAGCATATCCGCACAACAGGGGCTCGAACTCGGTACCTCTCGGTCACTGTGCCAGATGTTATCCAATGCGCCACGGGCATGTATATTATGTATACTCTGTTTAAGTATAAGCATCGAGAAATATTTTTACGAATTATCGGAAGATAGCATGACAGAGTTCTTAAGTGGTTCAGAAGACGTGTACTCTGTGTTACTTAGAAACACTGCAAATTAACCAGGAACTCTTAATAGTCCAAACTTCCTAACGCTATCTTATAAACTGCGATAGTGTCCAGTGAGACAGCATTATGATCCAAATCATTCCACAAGTCTAAGACTCTTGCACTCAAGGATTTCTGTTCTGATGTTCCTTTCGGTTTTCAAAATCATTTATTTCCCTTGCTTGTCAACTACCTGCTTGTTACTTGTTAAAAAAGGATCCGCTCTAAATTTCAACAAAGCTTATACTTGACGATCGCAATTTCATATCACGTGTCTTATTTAAAAACATCTACTAAATACATTATCTCCGGTCTATGCCATATTGGTGCCCTAACTAACATTGCCACTAGCCTAATTCTTCTTTAGTTAGAGCAGAGATAATATTTGCTATCTCAACCCATTTAATAACTAACTGTCAGAGCTTAGACAATTTTTCCTATCTGTTACCTGTAACAAGTTGCGACCTGTCAGCTTGGTGTTGTGAATAAACGAAATTGATTGATTGATTGATTGACTTTTTATTCGATAGACAGTTTGAGTCAATAATGCAATAGTGATGGGCCTACTATTTTACATGTAACTGAATAACAGGGCCTACAAACTGTTTCAGTAGCGTTGCAAATTGGTAACCAAATTCATCGCACTCAGAACAGGAGAAAAATAAGGAAAGTTTGGCCATGTAAGGCGAGTTGAATAACGTCACGTTCTTTCGTACTGAAAATACCATTTTATTCAATGTGTGATGAGCCTAACGTGGTTGTTTAAGGCTGCCGTGATGTTACATAATGCTGTGGCAATGTAGATACGATCATGGTGATGCTGCTGTTGCTACTGCTGCTGATGGTATGCGATGACGACGACGATGATTGTATGAGATGAAGATGACACGATGCACGACTTACAGCGGCGTGCTCTGCATTTCCGGATGTCTCCTGCATTTCTGCCATATCGATCTCACCGTTCTTGTCCGCATCGTGTTCGTCGAAGAGTTTCTGCATCTCCTTCTTGAACCACTTCGCTTCTTGTGGAGTCACTTTTTTTAGGACGTTGTCCGGCTCTTAAAGACAGCGAACGCAGAAATCATGAGATGGAGAGGAAGATAGACAAGGACAAGGCCAGGGACAGGGACAGGGACTCATCTGTCTAACTTCCTAAATTTCGATTGAGTACTGACCCTCTCGTGTCTACTGCAGAAATTTGTACGAGCGAGGACAATACGATTCGAGAAATGTAGAATAAGAAGCAAAATATTGAGCAACTAAAAAGGAAAGTCAAATATTCTAAAATCACATAATTATCCGAAATCAGAAATGCGTTTTGTGACTGTGCAAGATGTTGATTTTACAGAGTAATAAATATAAAATGGTCTGGACAGCTTTTGCGTGATAATCGAAAGCGACTCACAGTAAGTATCTAGAACTATGTATGCATGTATGTGTGCATGCATGCATCTGTGCATGTTTGTATGTTTGTATGCATGTAAGTATGCATGTATGTAACCATGTATACTGTATATCTGTATATTCCTAGAGAGCGCCTTTTAGTCCGGAATTGAATAAGCGAGTTTCATCGGAATCTGTTACCTTACCTGCAACGGTGAATATGAATCCGACGATGATCAGCAGAAAGAAAACCATATGGCTTCTGTCACAGAGTTTCTGCATCTCCTTCTTGAACCACTTCGCTTCTTGTGGAGTCACTTTTTTTAGGACGTTGTCCGGCTCTTAAAGACAGCGAACGCAGAAATCATGAGATGGAGAGGAAGATAGACAAGGACAAGGCCAGGGACAGGGACAGGGACTCATCTGTCTAACTTCCTAAATTTCGATTGAGTACTGACCCTCTCGTGTCTACTGCAGAAATTTGTACGAGCGAGGACAATACGATTCGAGAAATGTAGAATAAGAAGCAAAATATTGAGCAACTAAAAAGGAAAGTCAAATATTCTAAAATCACATAATTATCCGAAATCAGAAATGCTCTGCAACAACGATTCGCATTCAATTTTATATTAATTTATTTGTTCATTCATTATGTTTCATTCGTTCATGATATTCATTTATACATTTGTTTGTTTTTATTCTGCATTCGCTCATTTTATTCAAATATTTGGGAGATGGGTTTAGGCTAATGGTAGCACTCTGGCAACGATGAGCAGAAGAGCAGCACGGACGCGGGATCGCTTCCCACAACCCACCTAAAGATGGACTCAGCCTTTCATTCGCCAGAGGGCGTTGGTAAAATGAGCAGTAGGGCGTGATGGGCGCCTTGCATGGCTGCCAAACAGTTAAATACGACTCTTGTAATAGCTTGTTATCATCTGTTCATACTATGAATTGTAATCATGCTGCGTACTTGGGGAGGGGAGTTTTGGATAGTGGTAACACTCTGGCGCGTAGATGCAACGGACCCGGGAACGCTTCCCGATAACCTCCCTAAGGTCGACTCAGCCTTTTCATTCGCATGGTGGCGTTGAAAAAATGAGTGGTAGGACGTGATGGGCGCCTTGCATGGCTGCCAAACAGTAAAATTCATCTCCTGTATTAACTTGTGATCATCCGTTCATACTACGATTTGTAATCATCCTGCGTACTTGTCAGTTTCAAACATTAAACGAAGAATATTACTTGTCTGTTTGAATAATAAACGAAGATTGTTAGGGTAGGATGGGGTTAGTTGGTCATAGGGGTTTGTTGGTCACCCCTTCCAACGTCTCAATTGCTTGTATGAACTTCTTACTGTCTAGCACAATCCATTGCCAACGTTAAATTAAGTATTCTAACCATTATCTATTCTATGCTGGAGGTCAAGGACACTTGTGTTGTTGACGAGAAAATTTTACCGCTGAAACCGAAATATTTCGGATTGCAAACATTTCTTTCTCGCTTGAAAACTACGCGTGCGATCCCAAATCGGTATTAGTATGTTAGATAGTTTTTTATACTGATTCTAATGCATATAATTTGATTTTGATCGACTGAATCGTTTTTTTAGATATTTGAGAAATACTAAAATCACACCCTACGGGGTTAGTTGGACAGCCTATGCATGGGGTTTGTTGGTCCACCGGGGTTCATTATGGGGTTTGTTGGTCCTTGGGGGTTTAGACCCCTAGGCCTAATTGGTTCTATAAATTAGCCTAATGAACCTGCTTTTGTTGAGTTTGGGTTTATATTAGGCCTACAATAATCTGATCTATCAACCCTCCTCTGAGCACGTCTGGACCGGGAGATCCAACGCCTTCTATCAACCCTCCTCAGAGTACGTCTGGACCGGGAGATCCAACGCCTTCTATCAACCCTCCTCTCAGCACGTCTGGACCGGGAGATCCAACGCCTTCTATCAACCCTCCTCTCAGCACGTCTGGACCGGGAGATCCAACGCCTTCTATCAACCCTCCTCTCAGCACGTCTGGACCGGGAGATCCAACGCCTTTTATCAACCCTCCTCTGAGCACGTCTGGACCGGGAGATCCAACGCCTTCTATCAACCTTCCTGAACTTAACAGTCATTCCTCCATCTTGTCGACCACTCCGTCATCACTCATTCCTCCATCTTGCCAACCCAGCACCAGCAGAACCGGTCACACACCGCCTCACATCGTGTGCCCATATCCAAAGGCTCCGCCAAGAAAACTGGAAACAAACAAGAGAAAGAGAGGAGAAACCCGGATATTTACAGATACACCAATTAAGAATCGACTCCTGGCCTTGCAAAATCAAAGGAAGGTTGCAAGGAAAACTGACAGGCCTAAAGTTGGGAGTGGTGTCAGTGCACGGAAAGATGTCAAGATCGGGAAAGCCAGAAAGGGTGCGATGGTATGCCTACGTATGGGTGACAAGACGATGAAAAGAAAAACTAAAATCATAGTGCCTGCTAGGAAGCAACTGAAACTGTCGGAGTTTGGAAGCAACAGCCGGAAGTCAGGAGTGGCGAATGAAAACGACGAATGTTTCTATTGCAATGAGCCGAGCGCTGAATCCATTGACGGCTGGATTCGATGCGACATCTGTTTACGTAGGCTGTTTATCTGTAGGCTGGGCGCATGATGCATGCGCTGGTGTAGAAGATGATGACGATGATTTCACCTGTGAGTTTTGCCGCTAGCCTGGAAGTAAATACTAGCCTATGCCTATGACTAAGTTGGGCCTGTGGTAACCAAAAACTAGGATATATGCATTCTAGATAGTTCAATTGCAACAACCTCTAGGTCTGTTATATTAAGACCAACAAACCCCATACGATGGACCAACAAACCCCGCAAGGGGGTTAGTTGGTTTTTTCTAAGGGGGTGCATTTGGGGCTTAATTCTCCAAATTTATGTTGAGCACTGTAAAATTTCTATGTCAACAATTGATCCTGACATGTTACCACACAATGTTAAAATGTTTGTTTGTTAATAAATTTAACGCTAACTGTGAAATTAGCTATTTTGTGAAAAGTGGACCAACTAACCCCACCCTACCCTATCATTATAATTCATTCATTCATTTATTTTTTGCTAGCTTATTCACTCATTCACTCACTCACTTATTAAATTTTATTCATTCATTCATTCATTTTCACTAATTTATCTCTTCTTTTAATTATGAAACGTACTTGGCGCACTGCCAACTAACCTGACAACAAATTGGCTATAGCTTGCTACAGACGATGCTATAAAAAATTTCGGTTAAAATATTTACAATACGGAATTCGCTCAACAGGCTTGAACTCACAATCGTTGAATGATTCCCCGGCGCATCACCGTATAGACCTCGTAATGAGTTACCAGTCTTCTATGCCTTTTGATACTATACAAGTAACGTAAGGTAGCAGCCTGAAAAGAAGCCGAAAGTACTAACGCCCCTCCACTGGACATCGCTCTCTGGCACGACACAGCGCTCGTGAATAAGCTTGTGTCCTGCGGTTAGATTTAGAGCAGCGCACGAGAAATTTGAAGCTTACGATTACGATTGGTAAGTGCGACGAACTTACCGAATGAAGATTTCGGATGTTGCAAAAGACGAAGAGAAGTCGATTCTAACTACGTACGAATTCTGACGCTATTTATAGTCTACCCAGCTGATTATTCGACGTGGCTTCTTCAGCTGATTACGCCTTTGAATATAGTTTCACACGAAGGGATAATCGATTGATATCTTTAAAGTTCTCATAACGACGACATAGATAAGATTCAGCTTAGATTAAATTACAGTACGTTGTTACTCCTTTTACTGTATCGATTGGTGCAAAGTCATTCAGAAATGCGAATCGGATAGGCTAAGCGGTTTATCAGTTACTTGCAACAGGTGGTGGTAGCTATCCAGATGATTAAAGGACACTGGGAAATAGTCAGGTCTTGGGTGTTTTATTATTAGACCGAGGTATATGAACACTGATCCCAGACAGAACCGAAAAATAACAAGAAATAAGAATATTCAATAACAAAGTAATTTTGTTATCTCGTGCTAAGCAAAACATTTAGAAAATAATCACCGGCAAATGATACAGTAGATTGTGCGTATGCATGTGTGTGGGAGTGCAAGTATGTATAATGTAAGTATATAGGTATATATGTATGCATGTATGTGTGTATGTTTGTATGTATGCTTATATGTATGTATGCATGTGTATTTAATTGTGTATCCAGAATATGCTATGAGGCATTTAATTACCTCGCAGGAGCTCTGTCTCAGCCAATATTAATAGCGTTTAAGGTCATTATGAACAAAACGTTAGCCAATAAGGGTGCTCCCTTAGTGGCTCTTGGAAAATTGTAAGAGTCACCGCAGACGGACCTCCATAAACCAAGCGGCGGAGTCCAGAATCCAACCTACGAGACAGACACTACCATCAGACTCACATGCAAGCAGTTTTCTTTCAAGACACCTGGACAATATCCCAAGGATCATGTGCCATAAGGTCAATGCGATACAAATCATGTGGGCCAAAGAGCGTCATGGCAATGCAGAATGTGACGGAAAAGCGTTGTGACAAAGACGTCTGATTTATATAAAAGATATCCTAAGATGGAAAGTGAAAGGAAAACAGAAACAGAAGTCATCAGATCAGAGACAAACGGAGTGCCCAAAAAAGACGAGGAAAAGACCACGAAGGAGGTCTTCAACTTTGTCAATGCGGACAAGAGCGGTTATGTTGACGCAATCACGATGGAAACTTTATAGCATTTAGGGAAGAGGAGCTCAAGAAGTAGGGCGCTGGGATTAATACATCATCATCATCATCATCATCATCATCATCATCATCATCATCATCATCATCATCATCATCATCATCATCATCATCATCATCATCATCATCATCATCGTCATCGTCATCGTCGTCGTCATCATCATCGTCATCGTCGTCATCGTCGTCATCATCATCATCATCATCATCATCATCATCATCATCGTCATCATCATCATCATCATCATCACGCATACATACATGCATACATACATACATGCATACATACATACATACATACATACATACATACATACATACATACATACATACATACATACATACATATACTTACATACATACATACATACATACATACATACATACATACATACATACATACATACATACACATACATACATACATACATATACATACATACATACATACATACATACATACATACATACATACATACATATATACATACATACATACATACATATACATACATACATACATATATGCGATATATAAATTCTCGGAATGAATGAATGCATGAGTAATAAGTCGTCTTTTGTTTTTCTGTTCTTGGTGACAATTCTGTATTTAAGTAAAAGGTTAGCGTCGACAATTGTTGAGCTGTCGTTTGTCAAACGCTGCTTTGATGACCATTTTTACACGACGTTTTCTCAGCATCATCCGGTCACCTGAAACAGATAGAAGAAGCAATTTCTTAAATGCACCGTTTTCTCGGCATTAAATACATGCTTCACAAACTATGAGCCACACACGAACAGAAAGGGACCCCTATTTCAACAGGAAACCATTCAGAGAATCAGTTTCCCGAATCCATTATGGTATCGCTCTCTGTCTCTGCATGTCTCTCTCTCCACTCCTTCTCACCGTACCCTTCCAATAAGGGACTTTGAGGCGCACAACGTCGGCCCCATACAGTTCTTCGTTTTATGAAAAATAGTATGCTATCATGCTTTTGCTAGTAATGTCTTAACGCTGGTCTGTCGTGTATTTAAGATTTGATGCTGTGTTGTTTGGCAGATGAGTTTCTCAATGAACTCATTAGATTGAAACTAGGTGCGGTTTGTCAACCGGAAATTTCATTAAACGAATAAACATAGACTGTGATATTCCACACGTCTGAGTTGCACAAGTTGCTTCTGTGACTGTTTGAATTAATGAATAAATGATTAATGATTGTTAGATTGATTGCTATGAAACTCAGCCTTGCCATTGTCGGCTGGCGCAGCGAGGTTGGCACTTTGCACCGGCCTCAACAGCATCGTTGTTTTTCAGCCCATCCCAGTAGAACTCGTCGACAGTGATTTTTCCATCAGCATTTGAATCCTTTGGTTTGATAAAATGACTTTGAGGCGCACAACGTCGGCCCCATACAGTTCTTCGTTTTATGAAAAATAGTATGCTATCATGCTTTTGCTAGTAATGTCTTAACGCTGGTCTGTCGTGTATTTAAGATTTGATGCTGTGTTGTTTGGCAGATGAGTTTCTCAATGAACTCATTAGATTGAAACTAGGTGCGGTTTGTCAACCGGAAATTTCATTAAACGAATAAACATAGACTGTGATATTCCACACGTCTGAGTTGCACAAGTTGCTTCTGTGACTGTTTGAATTAATGAATAAATGATTAATGATTGTTAGATTGATTGCTATGAAACTCAGCCTTGCCATTGTCGGCTGGCGCAGCGAGGTTGGCACTTTGCACCGGCCTCAACAGCATCGTTGTTTTTCAGCCCATCCCAGTAGAACTCGTCGACAGTGATTTTTCCATCAGCATTTGAATCCTTTGGTTTGATAAAATGCTATTGCCAGAAAGAGAACAAGAGTCGTAATGGTACACGAATAAATTTCTATAGCGCTTCTCGAAAGAGTAAAATCGCTGGCGGGCGCTGCGTCAAGTCAGTGGGAATTGTCCAGAAATATCACTCAAAGGCCATAGTCCGTGTGCCGGTAAACCAGAGAGGTTCTGACGTCTGTCTAGGAGTGGCGCTATATAAATTTGCAATTACAACAACGAGTTGCAAAGATAAGGCAGATGCTGCTATTGAATTGGCTTAGGTTGAGTGAAATGTGAAAGCGGTAAATTGATACTGTTTCACTGAATTCCCTTCTAAAGGTTAAGACCTTCCCTCGTTGCTACAGAAGGGCACGCAGTTTTACGAAATAGCAAGTGTGCCCACTATCCTAGAGAAAAAAATTCTACGCATGACAGGGGTCTTACGTGCTTCAGTACAATGTACTACGTGTTAGAACTGCTGCTTCGTGCCAGAGTGTTACCATAAAGCCTCTCCCAATGCTGCGGTGATGAAGATATGATCACGATGCTGCTGCTGCTGCTGGTTTGCGATGACGACGACGATATATGCGATGAAGATAATGAGGATGATGCATTACTTACGTTAGCGCTCCAGGTTTGAAGCTGGACGAAGGATTCATCCAAGGTCTTTGACCCTATGCTTTTGGCGTGTTCTCTGACTGGCTTCAAGAAATCTTCCATATCGATCACACCGTTCTTATCAACGTCGATATCGTTGAAGTGTGACTGAGTGTTCCTTCTCCACTCTTCCGCTTTTTCTGGAGTCAGTTTTCCGACGGACTTGACCGGTTCTTAAGGACAGCGAACGCAGAAAATCATGAGATTTATACATTGCATCACACGAAAATAGCACAAATTGATTCGAAACTGAGTAATAGCAAAATACTCAAGAGATTACGAATATTTTGTCCCTGAATTTTTATACGTGAGCCTTTGTAGCAATCGTATAAAACAAAGTCCGTATTGAGTAAAAGATTAGCATCGACAATTGCTGAACTATCGCTTCTCTCAAAATTTGCAAGTGATCTCCGGATTAACTTTTTTCGACATGAACCGGTCAACTATGCCTATATGTATGTAAGCATGTATGCATGTATGTTTACATGCATGTATGTATGCATGTATCCATTCATGCATGCGTGTATGCTTGTATACATGTATGTGTGCATGAATGTAGGCATGTATGTATGCCTACATGTATGTATGCAAGTATGTATCTGGATATTCCTAGGGATTGCCTTTCAGTCCGCAATTGAATAAACGAGTTTTAACGGAACCGTTAATCTGTTACCTCCATCGGTGAATATGAATTCGAGGATTATTATCAGTAGAAAGAAAAACATTTGGCCTCTGTCCATGGCTTTCAGATCTGTAACACGCAATTCACGCTATTCATCAATTTTCTATTCGTTCATTCATTTTTATTCACTTATCCATTCAATTCATTCGTTCATTATGTTTAATTCATTCGTATTTATTCAGTTAATTTGACGAAAACTGAGTTTGTAATGAAATGCTTTTTATCAATTCAATAGTATACTAGGGCATTTTAGTGTTTGTCTGTAACTGATGAAAGACGAAACACGCCACTGAGGAACATAACCAAGATATTGCATTACTTAAATAGTACACAATTGGGAAAGTAGAACACAGGGGATTTCTTACGGCCCCGCTAAGTAGGGCCCCCCATAGTACAGCCTCATGAGGAAAGCCATTTAACTGGTCTGAAACTAAGCGTATTAAACAACAAAACGAAAATCTTAACTAATGACTCAGCAACACACATATTAGGTCAAAGTCAATTTGTGTGAATATCTATGACCAATTAATAGGCTCACATTTACATTTTAAACAGTAAACAATGGGGTTTACTGTTGTACAAAAAGGTTCTTGGGAGCCCTGGGTCAGTCATTTACAGCGCTCTTTTCATAAATTGGAGTTCCCTAATAGACTGTGGAATCTCATTCGAATGGTTAAAAATCGGATTTTAAATCGCCAAAATATTTTACCAGTAAATTTACACCACTACTCTGGACAATCTCTATGACATACGCAGGGCTCATGAATGAGCTTGTGCCCTGTAGTTAACTTTAGAATAGCCCCATAGCAGTTTGAAGTTTACGATTACGATTAGTAAGCGCGACGAGTTTACCGAATGAAGTTTTCGGATGTTGTAATTCTTTTCTGCCAAAGACGAAGAGAAGTCGATTCTGACTGTACGAATTCTAACGCCATTTCCAGTGAACCTAGCTAATTATTAATTTTTGGATGCGTGCAAAGTCATTCAGAAATGCAATTCGAAGGCACGGTTTCTTAGCTAACTCAGCAGGTGGTAGTAGCCATCCATGTATTTAAAATACATAGGTAAATAGTGAGCTTTAAATAGACGTTTAATTATTGCACCGCTGTGTGTGGCCTGTGAACCCAGACAGGACCAATACATAAAAATAACAAGAAATAAAATGTTCAATTACAATGGGATTTTTTTATCCAGAACAAAACAGTTCGAGGGTAATCACCGGCTAAACGAAAACGATCAACTATAAGCGAACGATCTTCTTTCGTTCAGGAAAATCCATCTTCCTTTCCAATCTGTCTACCTCAAATTATGCCATTGAACTACAACACTAACTAAGTCTGTTATCTTTCACGGGAGATAGAATTAAGTAAATGGCAAAATGATGTAAATAATAACCATGCCCTCATTCGTTCGTTCATTCACTCATTAGTTCGTTCATTCATTTGTATATTTTCTTAATTCCACCATTTGAATCGAGACGTCTCCCAGAGTCGTGGGAATAATAATATTGCTTTCACATATAAACAGAAACTTGAATCGTAATCGTAATCAGTGGCACCGCCAGGATTTTAATTGTGTACGCACAATCAGCAAGAAACCCGGCGTAGGCTGGGGCCAGAGGACGAAGGTATGTTGGGGGGTCCGAAGGACGATCGTCGAGGCGAGCAGCGCCGAGTAGGGGAATGGGTTTGGGAAGGGGGATGTGCTTCCTCCTCACTTAAAACTTTTTTGAATTTCCACATTGCAATGGTAGCATTTTAAGCAGTCATCTGAACAAAATTGCTCTATAATTTCAGTGCTGAGATGGAATAATAATATTGCGAGCTTAGCCGATTAACCCGTGGCAATGCAATAAGATTTGCAAGGATTGAACTGCAGAGACAAAGCATCAGAAATAGACATGCACATGTATTGTATTGTATTTGAACACTTGTTATAGCGCCCCTACCAGATTTCCCATTCAGAGGCGCTCCCGACTACTGCGCGAACGCTGAATCGGAGTTTCACGCCGAAGCGCATGAGCAATTGCGAGTGAAGGACTTGACCAGGGTCCCTACGCGGCGGCTTGAGGTGGATTCGAACCCGCAACCCTCCAGCTGCAAGGCACCGAACATACCCCTACACCACCGCGTCCCACATATGTACATGCATGAATAGGCTACAATCATGCTTTCACATATAAACAGAAACTTGAATCGTAATGCATCTACTTTTGGAATTGCTTCACTCTCGGTCTATAATGGCGCAATTTTCGAAGTAGATGATTATAAATTGATAGATCTATACAATACAATACAATACAATACAATGACTGAATTCGACGCAGTTGACTGCCACGTTCTGCACCTGCGACTGCACTTGTCTTTTGGCGTGTCATCAAATGTACTAGACGGGATGACATTCTACCTGACTAACAGACAGTAGAGTATCCCCAAATACCGGCTTTTCTTCCACAACCACTACCCCTACGTGTGACGCTCGTCAAGGCTCAGTCCCGTCACCTATTCGTTCCTTTCTGACACTACCGTCATCTTGACAGTGGTATGCAAGCATGGTCGCCATGATGCGGGTGACTCGCAATGCCGGCCTTTTCAGGGCAATTTACGCCGCCTAAAACAACCTGAATTTGCCCAGACGTGGTTACTAATTTACTCTCTCGATATAATATTATGGTATAATCTGATTCACAGAAAGTCTTATTGTTAAACTTAACAAGGAACGCCTCCAACATATACGATGTCCTGTGAATTATATGTTTATGCGGCTGTATAGAATTGTTATAGAAGCGAATAGTTCTCAAGGTCACAGGAATCTAAGATTCTGCCGTGGTAAAGTAGTGGACGAATTTGTAAGCTTCTGACTTGGCTTGGAAATGCGGAAAGTATGTGTCTGGGTTTTTTTTGCCATCGATGGGATATCCATAAAATACTGTTTATTTTGTGTCTTGGCAGAGTCTGCGTTTTTACATGCATGCTCGCAGCGATAATGTAACAGTTTTAACGTATGCAAATTAGTTATACGATACTGTATTGTATTGTATTGTATCTAAAGATGTATATAGCGCCTCTCTCAGAATAACTATTCAGAAGCGCTCTCAGCACGAAAACCCCGGGGGAAAGAAACGTCTTTAAAGAACGAGAGACCAAAGAGGAAAAACTAGTCATTAGTTTAGCCCTTAATGAGGGGGAAAGGTCATTCCAAGTAGAGAGGGACCAACCACAGTAAATGCCCGGCGATAGAAGA
>JACEVL010000319.1:192500-227500 GCA_020284085.1 Aporrectodea caliginosa
ACGTAGGCCAGACGTTGATATTGATTTCACATAAACAATTGCTCCTATCAATTTTCCAGCAGACATTTAGTGTCAGTTTAACGATATATTCACGATAACTATAACATATATTTCTAATACGAAGAATTATAATTTGCGACAGAACTAATACTTTTATAGAATTCATTAATACGTCTGTCACCAACACTTTTTTCTTTCTTAGTTGTGACCTACCTCAAGAACTTTCCTTATCTCTACATATAAATTTCTCAACGTCTTCTAACTGTTTAAGAATTAAATTGACACAGTTCTTTGAATGTTTCTTTCTTTCTTCAAACACAGTTTAATAACAACAAACTCAACTCTTGCCTTAAAACAACTGTACTACACTGTATAGTTCAAATTCACTGTCATCAGCAGTTTCTAAGTTTGGCGCGCTAACTGCACGTGTAAAGAGAATCTATCGTCAGCCAATGTTTAGGCTACTTTAGGCCAAGCGCCCACGAGCCGACAGCGCAACTAAGGCCTAAGACTAAAACGCTTAACAATCGATACACATTATATATATATCAACATAAGAAACACCTGTGCTCATTATATATGCAAAACATTAGTTCACATTACCTCCTTCCCTTTCTTTGGATTGAGCAAATTAAATTTAAAAAATTTGCGAAATCATCATGTACTAAATTATGGGCGGTAGTCGGTACAAAACCGTAAAGTACCATCTTTCTTTTTAGCCAATACTACATTTGCAGCCCACTCACTCATAGCAGGTTCTACTACACCTGCCGCAAGCATTTGATCTAACTGTTTCTCAATTGCATCCTTATAGAAAAGTGACTACCTCCTTAACGGTTGCTTAAATGGGCGTGCATCACCCGTGTGGATCCTATGTTCACACTGGGTCCTTCTACCCAAATAACTTTCATCGACAGCATAATATCCCTATAATCCTTCAACAAACATTCCAACCGCTCCTTCGCTTCAGAGGGCACATCATCTGGGATATCGCTCTTCAAACCCTTCACAACAGAAATCTCGGGTAAGCTTCGTGGTACGCCCTCCTCTTCCACGGCGAACTGAACTGGATACAATCCCCTAATTACCTGATCCTTACACAACTTGGTCGGTTGCTCGTTCAAGATTACAACTCTAACCGGGGTTGCGTTAGTATCCTCTCCCACCACGAGCCGTGCGGCATATACTCCAGGCAGAACCTCTGATGTTACAGTCATCCATGCGGATGCGGTGGCCGCTAAATTACTATACAGCTTTTTAGATGGTACATCACATTAAGACCTGGGAGCTCGTCCTGTTGTTGCAAAATTTTCTCCTCCAGCTGTTGCTGCAATTTCCGTTGAGTCCCTAAGAAACTGTCCAACTGCATCTATAGTCTGTTGTGTGTTGGCGTCAACTCCTTGCGTTCTGCGCATTCGATTGGGTTGTCTCCGACAATCGTCAGACTGCTGATACGCTCCCAATCGCACAGCTATCCGAAATGCTTCGTCAATTGTCTACGGATCTCTCCCGCACTTTGAGAGACATTTCACGATCTCGAATCGCTTCCAGGAAAGCGTCTCGAACAACAATTTCCGTCGTCTCATTCGAGGGAACGGGATATGCGAGAACAACCAAGCGCCGTTGCAATGCATGAACTAAACCGGAAATTGTGGTCCATTTTTTAAGTACTCCTAAGAGTACGTCATAATAGAACAACAATGGTGGCATTTTCAGTGCAGTGCTGCGAATCCATTCGAAAGGATCGTGTGCGTCATGCGAAATCGGAAATGCGTTATTCAGTAAGGCACATCGGATTCTTTTGCATGCATGTATACTGTACATTGCGTAGATATGCACCTCAGAACAATGCTCTATTAATATGCAATTTAACGTCTTGAAAAACAATTTGGTTTTAGCCCTCTAGTGTAATACAATTTAGTGTAATAAGATATGAATAAGTATTGCTCAAATCTGTTGGAACTGGATCATTAGGACTAATATCAAACAACACATTTCATATTCCGATCTTATTATGAATCACCATTGAAGCAAAATTCCCAGTAAATACATCCTGTCAGCATAGGTATTAGTCAAGGAATGTGCGATGGTCAGTGGGCACTACAATGCCAGCATGCCCATAATGGAGCCCATATGGGTCTCCTATCCTATGTAATACCCATGGAAATGCTGGCAGTGTATATGGGTAACTCAAAAAGGAACAAACATTTTCTACTACGAGGTTCGCTTCATTAAATTCTTAGTTTTCAAAGGGTAACAGAGACCTCCCAAAGTCCGACTCACACCTCAACGTGGTGAGGGGTGGCAACAGTAAGTAGGGGAGTGCCTGCTGAGGCTATGCCATCAGTGGTGAAGGTCTTGGCTGAAGTACCACCTATAGCGCTACGCGAGGTGGACAGGCTCAGCAGGAACCCTGAAAAGCTGGCAAACGTGGGCGGCATCGCCGCCTCTGATACCGCAAGATAGTGGATATCAGAGCCAGTCCTAAGCCTGGAACTCTCTTTAAGGGAGAAGTGCGAAGGTCGAAGTCGAACGGATGGGTGCAGATACTCCGTTCGTAAAGAAAAAATACGTATGAAATCCAATGCAAGCATTTGACTCCAAACGGGCCTCGGCCCATGGATCTGATGCAAGCGTTGGACACCTACGGGCCTTCGGCCCATGGATCCTGATGATGATGATGAACAGAGACTATAGCGCCACTCTCTCCAAAATCACATTGATAGAAATAAGCAGCGCATTTTAAACCATATACATACCTAAATTATATGCATTTATACATGCATACATACATACATACATAGCTTACGTATATCCATTCATACATACATACACACACAAATACATACTAACATATAGGCCTACATACATATACACATTATTATTTATGTAGCTGGGAACTCGGCAGCACCTGGCGAAGCAGGAACTATCCACCATTGCCGCAGACATCCCCATTTAGTTTTTTCCTCTGTTATCCATGACCTTGGACGGTAACAGGACAATAACCCCGGACAATAACCCCGGACAATAACCCCGGACAATAACTCGGACAATAACCCTGACAATAACCTCCCCGGACAATAACCCCTATGCTGATATATTAAGTTTATAAACATACAAATAATTTATATTAATTATACTGTTTATATATTAAATTAATTTATTAGACATATATTAGAGAACCATGCAACGTCAGAGTATGAAATATTACATGTGTAAAAGAAAATGCTGTAGAGTCAAGACCATTGCGCTCATTGTAGTTGATAATGACGGCCAGAATCCGTGCATTGGAGTCAGCACACCGGTACTACTTCCTTGGAGGTTGTGAAGGGTGACCAGCCAGAAATTGGCTGCAGTGAACTTGTTGTAACGTTTGTTTTATTTTCTGCTTTACGTTTACATAACCATCAATAATAATAATAATAATAATAACAGTGACAATTTATATGGCGCCGTAACACAGCCATGCCGTTACAAGGGCGCCTCACAGTCAACTAACATCAGGGTAGGCCTTACAGAACTAATGAAAGAGGTCAACCACTATACAATACAAATGGGAATCTATTTCCATCTTTGATGGAATTTGTAAAATCTTATCAAGGAAATGATAAAGTAGTATGCTGACTTAAATGCACGGATTCTGATCGTCATTAGCAACTGCAATGAGCGCAATGGTCTTGACTACATGGAATAGCTCACAACCTTTCTTTTTAAGTTCAATATACTAGTTAATAATAAACAACATTTTCTTTTACACATTTAATTTCATACTCTGACGTTGCATTGTTCTCTAACATATGTCTAATAAATTAATATATGAACTGTATAATTAATATTCATTATATGTTTATTTATATACTTAATATATCAGCATAAAGGGTTATTGTCCGGGGGTGCCAGGGGGTTATTGTCCGGGGGTTATTGTCCGGGGGTTATTGTCCGGGGGTAATTGTCCTAGAACCCCTTGGACCAAGAACTAACCTTCGCCCCTCATATATGAGCTAACCTTCGCCCCTCATATACGCCGACTCTGCCGTGATTCGTACCTTCAGTTGCGCCAGATCCGCCCGCACTGTTGCTCGCTCACTTACTCCAGACGCCGGCACTACACTCATTCACTCTTTTATCATAACCTGATTATATTACCTGTTGCTCACTCTAAGTTTGCCTCCCAGTTGGTGGGTTGGGGAGCCTGGACCGGGTCCTGCGTTCCGCCGCACGTCTTTGCGGACGCATTTTCAGATTTGGCCATGTCTCAGGTAATAGGCAGGATGTGCTTCACTGGCTCCCCCTCCGGCCGCGGATCTCGTATCGGATCACCGATTTGGTATGGCGGTCCTTGCTGGACCTCGCCTCTGCCAATCTTCGCGTCCTCTCCTGCTATAACTTGAGTGCTCCGGGTCGTCGCTCTCTCCGCTCTACTGAGCGGGGCGTACTCATGGGCCCTTTTCCCGCACAGCTATAGGCTTATATACTAAGCCGAATCGTGTCTTCTCAGTGGTTGGCCCCTCACTCTCAAACGGGTTCACTTTGGCGCTGTACTTGCTTCACAGAATCCACTCTGAATCTTTCTATTCCTGCCTCAAAACTGTCCTTTTCAGCCGTGCTGGGGTCGTGAGAGCGCTCCTGATTAGTAACCTTGAATGGGCGCTATATAAATCTTAGTAATGAATATACATGCATAAAGCAATGTACACTAGACTACATGTCCGTAGGTACATGCGTGCAGCGTGAACAAGTGACACTATAATTAACCCACTAGAACTTCATAGTTTCACATACACTTCGGTTCTCAAGCAGGAGAAAGATTCAGAATCGATTCTTAGATATTAATTAGACTTAGTACAAGTAGATTTATACCGAGACAAAGTTTTATGCGTTGAAACTGACTTTCAGCAATACGTTTTGCAGATAAATAAGAGAAACTACGAAAACATGAACGCATGCCCAGTGCTTGGTATTGGTCGCATCCGTCTTCGATGTTATCTCAAGACTCTGGTTGCTTTCGCTGGAGTGGGTCTGCTCGTCAAATACACCTACAATGTCGGTATCGAACGTCTCAAAGAAGCTATACCAGCGCCCGCATCTTCAGAGAACAAATTGCTTTCTGCACTGAAGGAGCTGCCTATTAGTTCAAGTGCTCTGAAGGAAGAAGCCAGCAGCAATCAAGACGAATTCTTACCAATCTTTGATGTACAGATAAACGACACAGAGAACACAAAACTGCCGACTGTTGCGACAGAAGTCCAGTACACTCTACACGAGCTGGAAACGACTTCTGATGCATTATATGATGTGGAAACCGCGCAAAGCAGTCTGAGTATCCTGAAGGAAACCAGCCACAACAAAGAAACGCTAAGTACCGTTTCAACTGGGCTTCAGAAAACGACGTCCATTTCAGAAACGCTACAGACGAGTGTCCCCAGCACCTCTTTCGTCACCGGTAACCAGACAGTTAGTTTGATTTCTTGCGGACATGTACCGCCCGAAGGACTGAAGCAAGTGATATATTCAGAAGAGCTAGAAAGTACTTTAAAAAGAATTTCACTGTCCGAGGCAATTTGGAATAAAATCAAACCAGCCACGACATCCGAAGAACGAGATACTATTCGTCTTTTGCTGCATGAATTCATAAAAATCTGCGCTCTGTACAACATCACGAATTATTTTATTTTCAGTGGTACGCTGCTTGGCTCGTATCGCCATCACGGTCTACAGCCGTGGGATGACGATATCGACATTTTGATGCAGCATTCGGATCAATTGAAAATTCGCGAGGTCTTGGGAAAATATGCCAACCAATCGCAACTATTAGATGTCGAGTTTATTAATGACAGGGTGAAACTATTCCATCGAATACGAAGCATTCCTATATCAGGGCACAAACACCGATGGCCGTTTCTGGATATTTCTTTCTACTACGAAAACGAAACCCATATATGGGAATTAGACGTCTCGACAAAAGAGAAATACCACGTCACTCCTAAAACGATTGTCTTCCCGCTTCATCTGAGGCCATTTGAAAGCGTCATGATCAACTCACCAAGAGACGCATTTGCCATTCTGAAATCACTATTCACCTGCGACGAGTGCGTATCGTTGACTTATCTTCACAAGAAAGAGGATGCACCGCCGCCTCCTGTTATCAGCTTTGACTGCGAGAAAGTGGCACCGATCTATCCGTTTGTGCATCGAAGAGTGGCTGGATCTTGCGTCGAAGAAACGTTATGGTTGAACGACACCGTTCTATATACGGTGCTAATCGAAGAACCGACTTATGCCATTTCCATGCCTTTTACACTGCGACTATAGAGCAACTATAGCATAATTCAGTGCCAGCTCTTAGACGTCAACATCTCCTACTGTAGTAAAAAAACAATTCTCTAAGCTAGAAACAAATGTTAAGTCAGGTGTTACATATATATATATATATATATATATATATATATATATACTATACAGACAGATATATAAACATACAGATATATATATATTTAAAAGAGTGAGATTGTGAGTGAGTGAGTGAGTGAGTGTGTGTGTGTGTGTGTGTGAGAGAGAGAGAGAGAGAGTGAGAGAGAGAGAGAGAGAGAGAGAGAGAGAGAGAGAGAGTGAGAGAGAGAGAGAGACAAACAGACAGACAGACAGACAGACAGACAGAGACAGATACAGAGACAGACAGAGACAGACAGACAGAGACAGACAGACAGATGCATTCTAACAGATCTAGAAAGGTGCGTCTTCACGAGATATTTATGGGGTAAAATATGAATTTTATTTTGGAGACTGTTGCACGTGGATGGTCCAATGCAAGAGAAAGATCAATGTGCCCGAATCGCTGTACGGGAACACGGCGGAGACTGTGGAGTAGGACCCCACGTGGACAGATCGCAGCTAGTGTTTTACCCGACTACGGGAACACAGAGCTCTGAAACCAATCATCGATGCTCGGCGGAAATAGGAGAAATCTTCAATGTAATTCTACAATGCATTCAAGACTCCTTAGTTCGAGTAGTGCTGTGTGTCCCGCAACACACAAGCTCTACAGTCCTACTCCATCAGCTGCACTGGCTTCCTGCTTAATTCAGAATAAAAGTTAAATTGGCCTGTGTGACCTGCAAAGCCATCAGGACCAGCACACCTCCCTACCTTCAATCACTTCTAACTCCTTTACTTTCTCCCTGTTGCCTGCGATCATCAAGAACAGTTAAGGACTCGCGAGCATTTCATGCCTCTGCCCCAAGGAATGGAATCGACTGCCACTCTTTCCTCGTTGTTTAGATTCACTTCCTTCCTTCAAAAGCGACTCAAAACTCACTATTTCTCCTTGGCATTAAAGCACTTGGATATCCAAGATGAATTTTTCCAGGCGGCTGACTATCTGCGACTCAGATTCACATTTCGGTGAGAACGTGCGTTATAAATTTAATTAAATTAATAATAGAACAGAACAGAAATCTCTCTGCGTGCGTGCGTCTGAGGCGTAGTGTAACGCTGTTTCGCAAGAGTCATTCGCCAGATGGCAGCACGCATTTCTGTTTCTCGGGCTGGAGGGGCAGTTGAGGGGAACGCGAGGTGGGCCAGCCACATACGATCGCCGCGTAGCGGTCGACAACCATACACATCGGTACGGAGCGCACGAGCGGCCATACAGCGGCCATTGAATAAACACGCCAGAAAGTCAACATAGAGTCAACACGAGTCCTGCGTAGCTGGACTCTACAATGGACGGGAGGGGAAGGGAGTGGAGGAAATGGGGCGTGGAAGAGAGGAGGGGAGGAGAGGGGAGAGGAGACGAGGGGAGAAGAGGGATTTTAGCGGATATTCAAATTTAGGGAAGAGAGGGAAGTGGAGTGGAGGGAAGGGATGGAGTAAAGGGAGGGTGGAGAGGGGTGGGGAGGGAGAGGGAGTGGAGGAAAGAAAGTGGAGGGCAGGAGGGGAGAAGAGGGAGGGGATTTTTAGGGGAGATTCAACTTTACGTGTAACGAAAATTGGTAGGTCGCCAATTATCAACTTTTCTGCTACTATTTGATAACTTTGTACAACTTTGTATGTACGGCGCTGTGCGTTTGCAAGCGTGTAATAAAGAGCACACTTACTCACTTAGTAAAGTCATGCACAATTTGCACATTGGAATAAACACGTTGTTTAAATTTCCTTTAACCGCCTTAGGACGGGCAAACATCTAGTAATTAATAATAGTAATGATAAACTAAAAGTCACTGCAGTGTCTCACGCATCGTTCAAAACCCTCACTGAGACATTATCGTCGAAGATGTCAAATCCTACCAGCAGGGATCTTTTAGTGTGCAGTTCTACACAAAAAGGGCAGCTCTAAATGAATTTGTGCAGCTGTAAGCGCATTTTGTACTGTTAAAATAGGTAAAAATGTTCATAGTCATCCGATTAGGAATTATTTACCATGGCTTTTTAGAAAAGGAGAGAAGGGGTTGTGCAGTTCCAAAAATTTCTTTAAAAGTCCTGCCTACCAGCAGCTTAAACAGGTACCCTAAATGGCCACCAAATGATGTGGTGACAGCTTAATAATAGTAATGATAAACTAAAAGGCACTGCAGTTTCATTCTGCAACATCTCTGTTAATTATGCAATTTATGCTGACAAGGGACATACATGTAAGAAAGGGGACAAATCATTTCCTGAATCAGCTGCAGGTGATTGGCTCTGGAATCCGTATTTGATATACACATCACTCAGATGCTTTCCTTATTTTATTCGCGACATGAGATGCTTCCTTATCAAGGAGCACATGACATCCGTAATCCGGAGGATTCCAGTTGCAATGGTTCATTCTGTTTGCGGAATAGCCACGTCTCTATGAAGTAAATAGCTCTGGTAATCCAACGGGCACGGTGAGTTGCTCCTGGATATATCGGATTCAACTAGGAGATGTTCCAACAAAGGAAACAATCGACAGCTCCAGCAGTTCACGGTAGTCATCTGGCGCTTGGAATTTTTCCATCTGAGATACTCCAAACACCATGACACTGCCTTTCCAAGGAGCGATAATTGATGTCATTGATGTCATATTCTCATCCTCAAGGGCTGTGGAAAATGAAGATTGATCAATTCGATGCTAGCAATCTTTGAAATGGCCGAACAGTTCTATTTTGGGAGACTTTACATAATAGATGCTAACCACCTTCTCCAACATGATCTGCGAGATATGTGATGACGACATGCAAAATGTAGGAGCTCCCGACCAATGAGACCAATGAGACCAATGAGACCAATGAGACAAATGAGACCAATGAGACCAATGAGACAAATGAGACCAATGAGACCAATGAGACCAATAAGACCAATGAGACAAATGAGACCAATGAGACCAATGAGACAAATGGGCTAATGACGGCATGCTCTCAGTTTCCTCTGGATCATTCTGGAGCTGCCTTGATGAAGCCATTGCAGAAAATATGTGGGCAGCCTTCCAGTACCTTGTATTTCTGTCTTTAACAGTAAGCAAGCTCTACCTTTTTGTTCCAGTGCTTGGAGAAGTGGTATCGAAGTGCATACCAGGTACCCTTGATCCGATCCCTTAATTAATACAAACTCATCCCTGCTGTCAATCACTGCCTCTGACATTTTAACTGCTGTTCCGTCGCGAAGTTTTGGGACAGACAACAGCTTAATTGCATTCTGTCCAGAGACCAGAATAGGATTCTGTCTGCTCTCTTACTTCCAAGGCCTGTAAATTCCTCTATAAAATTTGCCATCTCAATGCACTAACTTAATTATGACCTTGAACAGTTCATTCTTCAAGAATCTTGCCCTTTGCGATCTAAGCGCTGCTTTGATACTGTGGATCACTCTATCCTCTTGGAGCATCTGGAGAAATGTTTTGGCTTTACCGATATTGCCCTTCTTTAGCTTCAGACCTTCATTCATTCCTCTCAGACCATTCCAAATCTTTAATCTTTGGACCCACACGCTCCGTCTGGCCCTCTATTTCTTTTGGCTTTCCTAAAGGTTCTGTCCTGGCCACTCTGTACACTTCCGACCTGGGACGAATGCTCCTTCCTATGGGTGTTGCTTGCCATCAGTATAGAGATGACACCCAGACTTTTTTCCTCACGGCCCAGCGGATGTTGCCTTTTCTTTAGTTGAGAAGATTGTTGATGCAACATCTGCCCTTAATCTCGGGATGTCCTTCAACCGCCTCAGCTTAGACTCTAATACGACCCAGTTCATTTGGCTTGGAGGTCGCGTTCAGCCCACTAAGGTATTGTATTGTATTGTATTTGAACACTTGTTATAGCGCCCCTACCAGATTTCCCATTCAGAGGCGCTCTTGGACTGACTGCGCGAACGCTGAATCGGAGTTTCACGCCGAAGCGCATGAGCAATTGCGAGTGAAGGACTTGCCCAGGGTCCCTACGCGGCGACTTTTGAGGTGGATTCGCTACCGCAACCCTCCAGCTGCAAGGCACCGAACATACCCCCCAAACCACCCGCGCCCCAGTTGTATTGTGATGTGTTGTATTGTGTGTTGTATTGTAGCCTACTCCACGTTTGTAATGCGACCGAGCCACCCGCAGTAAAGATCCGAGAAATTAATGTCTGATAAATCGACCCGACCGGGAAGTGAACACGGGGCGCCAACGTGACGAGCAGGCTACCAACCCACTCGGCCACTCAGGATCCTTGTGGTGGTATGTTGTCTTTACGCCAGAGGTTGCAGACATTCTTTTCTCTTCCACAGTCAATGATTTTGGAGTTGTCATAGACCAGGATCTCTCCTTGACTGATCATGTCAACAGTGTCTGCAGTGGCGTAACGAGGGGCAGGGGGCGGCCGCCCCCGGGCGCAGGACAGGGTGCAAAATAAAAAAGTCAATAAAGTAACTATTATAGGGCCTACATGTGTCTTGCAGGGGCGCGGGCGTGGGGGGCGCAAAATAAGGCTTCTGAACAATTAGACCATTTTTCAGGAAAAAAGCCGGAAAAAGCAACAAAAAAAAAGTCATCAGAATTTTTTGGCGGAACTAAGGAAAAAATTGTCGGGGAATTCTTGTCCCCGGGCGCACGGACCCCTAGTTACGCCACTGAGTGTCTGCTACTCATGCTTTTACCACTTCCGCCAGCTCCGTAGGCCTACCATTCGCCGCTGCCTCTCTTTTCAAGCTGTCACTACTTTACTCCATGCCTTTATCTGCACCAGGCAGACGAGAGGGGCTCAGAGGGGGTTGCGTGGAGATGTTAAGGCGCTATATAAATGTTCATTTACATTACCGGTAGGCCTACATTACATTCTATGTGTTCAAGAATGAAAAACAAAAAAATATGAGAAGCACATGGGCGTTACAAAAGTCTTTCAACGTGTTGACTCGAAAACAGCGATTGTGATGAAAATAGCCAAGATGTTGATTAGGTTTAGGTGGCAAATCAAAGGTGAGAGTAGGCTATGTAGGCCTAACCTATCTGCTTGGGTTTTCTGTCCAGTAGGCTTTCTGCTGGGCACCTAGGCAGGTATGTTGTTGATTACTCGATTGTAATGCTGTGTTGGTCTGCAGTGTGAGCAGTCCTACATCCATCACGCCAGTCTCTCAATTACCCTGAATTTAATTAACTGCCAACATAATTGCTGAATACTGGAATATCAATAGGTTCCTTTATGGCTTTGCCTGCCGATCGAGCTTGCCCTATTGGTGCACCGCAGAACTTGGTGGGGGTCATTGCGCCGTAGTTTACGAAGCCTGACTGCCCAGGCGGCTCTCTCTCTCTCTCTCTCTCTCTCTCTCTCTCTCTCTCTCTCTCTCTCTCTCTCTCTCTCTCTCTCTCCTCTCTCTCTCTCTCTCTCTCTCTCTCTCTCTCTCTCTCTCTCTCTCTCTCTCTCTCTCTCTCTCTCTCTCTCTCTCTCTCTCTCTCTCTCTCTCTCTCCCAATAGGCTTGGCCTCGGCTTTTCCACTTGTGTCTGATCAGCTGGAACGAGGCCGACCGACTTGCTTTTTGTCCTGGATGGCTAATTTCTCGCTGGCCAGTGGATAGATCAGGATGGAATATTTATGTATCAGGGTACTGGTGAAAATGCCCCAGACGAAAATCAGGTAACAGCAGTGATGATTGTTTACAACATTATACAAAAATCTGGTTATTCTGCTTCATAGTGTACGTAGTGATTATAGCGTGCTGGACTGGCGGCGGGGGGAGTGGTCAAATCCCCGCCAGGGCAGAAATTTGGTTCGAGTTTTCTGCTCTGCGCGCACCCCTAGCCAACTCAGCTATAATAAGTACACTGACCGTACATTTTCGGTGGGAAGGTGAGATGGCGAGGGAGAGGACTGGCCACCCGCTCTCATAATATTATGTCAAAGCTAAGAAAATGAAGTTGCTAACACCTCATACGCTTGGCTACCTCAGGGCTAGATTAAGGGACTGCTCTTCTACTTCTAGTTCATTACATTTATTTAATCTCATCAATTCAGTTAATTTATTGTCGTTTGACTCATTTTTGCATTTTGCCATTTCATTCTTTGAGGTAAGGCACTTTATGGGCATTCTCATTTACTTACATGTATAAATGCATGGATTTTTTCCTTGCCACCGCACTTTCATCCTTTTTCTTCTATTACTAATTAATTCACTTTGTTGAAAATTCCTGCAATAGGCATAGTCTTTTAAATAAGGATAATAATCTGTTTGATCATTGTTTACGCTTTTAAAATCTCACACACATAAAGCTACCCGCTGAGAAAGAGGTACGTCATCCGTGCTACACTGTAACATAAGAATTAGATCAAATATTTTAATAGATACATTTTATTCATTGCTCTACTAAAGCCCAGGCCAAAGTATATCTGAGTTCTTGGTTAAAACTGAATTGCTGTACAGAATTGTTTTCAATTTCTCAAGGATTTTTAAACTGTAAAACGTAATTAATGTTAATTGTGAAATAGAATGTTTAGCTGAGCAAATATTCTTTACTGTGGTATTATATTACGGTGGTATAGGGGTATGTTCGGTGCCTTGCAGCTGGAGGGTTGCGGTTCGAATCCACCTCAAAGCCTCCGCGTAGGTACCCTGGGCAAGTCCTTATTCATGCGCTTCGGCGTGAAACTCCGATTCAGCGTCCGCGAGTAGTCGGGAGCGCCTCTGAATGGGCAATCTGGTAGTGGCGCTATAAAAGTGTTCAAATACAATACAATACAATTATAGGACAGGCACATAATTAGTTGTCACATTATCTAAGTGAAGGAGTGAAATATGTCCACTCTGAAGGTCCTTGTTGCAACTAGATATCTATTTGATGTTGAGTGCTAAACTATAAAGCATCTGCTAATCCTGTGACCATGTAATTATTAGTTACAGTAAGTTCTTGCCTTCGGCTATAACAAGTTAACACACACAAATCAAGAATGTTTTAAACCATAACATGATATCAGTGTGGTCTGTAGGATGTGTTTAAAAATAAAACTTACAGTCAAATATGTCTGATTAAGGTCTGAGTTTAACATGGCAATATATAGAAAAAATGTTGCTGCTAAATGATTTTAGAAGTTTTGAATTTTCAGGTGATGATCTGAAAAGGAGAAATGTGAACGATAGATTAATTTCTCTGTCTTGTGTTCTTCATCCCATTGTCTACTGAGCACAGTGGATTATGGCATTGGATTTTTTACAAGTGGAAGAAACATCTGTTAACTCCAGTTCAGCATGGAGTAATCGCTTCCGAGATGCATCCAGTTCCCTGCTTGTTTCTGGAAAGAAGAAAATATTTTCCAGAAGGCATGAAATGCCCAATTGTTGTTTGTGTTTAGTTGGAGAAAAAGAAGGAAGTGGACAGGTAGGATTTAGCTATATCTTTCAGCTCTTTACCAAAACTCCAATGTTCAAGATTATGATAGTTCAACAACTTTTAGACTACCTGGTAGATGGCAGTTGGGGTTTCATAAACTTATCTCTATATCTTTATAAGGCTTATGCTGTGAGAAGCACTTTATAAGTGATCAAATACAATACAAATTCAATGTCTTATCTGTCTTTCTCTTGTCCATGACCTTTATGCAATTAGAAAGAAATGAATCCTTCTATCTTCTGGCCATGCCTGTAAAACTACTCCAATGAGTCCAATCTCCAACAGTAATGCACCTGGGTTGTGTGTTGTGCTAACAATGTGTGTGGTGTTATATTATTTTGGGGTTTCACTTGACATGTCAGGTTCAAAATCCAGATATTGTGTTGCAAGGTGATGGCTGCTTTTGCATCCTGCAACATTCACCATATATTCCTAGTCTATAAAACCACTAGGCCTACTTTCATCTCCTATGATCAATTCTATGCTGTGAACACCAGTTCTAACTGCACAAAACGATTCCACACATGGCTGAAGATGAAGACAAAGTAGCATTCTACCCAGATTATCTCATTGTGAGCATTTTCTGACTGCCTGAGCCAAGTAAAGTAAGGCAGTTTTATTGAGGCACAGGGCAGTTTTATTGAGGCATGTATTCACACTGGTCCCCGGCGCCTGCGGTCATCCGCCGCCGCCACCAGTCGCTAAGCCCTCAAGTCGAAGTCAGTCGCTAAGCTATCAACTGCTATCGACTTTGTCCACTTAATATATCAACTGTTATTTATTTGCTACCTTACTGCTTCCTAGTACTACTTACTTACTGTTCTAGCTATACTTACTTCCAAGGAATCTATATTTAGACCTACTACCTAACAGTCAGATATTTCTGTCATGTTACCTGACGTCACGCACTTCTTTAATTGAAAATGGAGTCTCTTCATTTCAAATGTCACGTTGAAATACGGTGGTTTCAGTGTTTTTAAACAGCGGTACAACTAAAGATGAAGCCGGAAAAATTGATAATATGTTTGTGAAATTAGTGAAAATAGGCGGCCTTTCCGCTTTCAAGAGAAATCCGGTGTTTGGGCTCATTTTGGCAAACTCTGCTACCGGTAGCCTAAGTCTGGGTGAGGCACACCTACAATAGGCCTACTACTATAGGCAGACTTTAATGTTGCATGCTGTAGTTTCTTATCTGATTTGAATGTAATGCAATAATGGTTTGATCATTTTGACTTGGTTGGTGCATAGGCCAATATTTGCTATTAATTTACCGCTGCTTTATTTGGTCACAAATCATGACGTGCAGTGAAACGTGACTTTACAGTATGCCGTAAAATGCATTTTATTGTGAGGTGTACCTGCTTACCTGGGAAGTCGATATCAAGTCGTTAAGTCAGTCGATAAGCGTAAGTGACTTAGTCAGTCGATAAGCAAGTGACTCAGTCAACTGAGTTGCTAAGTCAGTCGCTAACTCTCCAAGTCAGTCGCTAACGCTTCTATTAGCGACTCTGGGGACTAATTCATATAAATTTCAAAATGTTTAAAACTGAATTGCTTTCTGAGTTTTCTTGTCTCTTGTGTTGTTAAGTTTCAAAGGTGTAAGATTTAAGATCTGGATTTAGGGAGTGAAACCTGCTGTGTGTGAGATTTACCATTGTATTTGTTCTTTTACAGGAGGATGACTCTATTGATATTCAGAGTCACAACTTCAAGTTGCACAGTGCACAGCGACCCTATCGGTGCCATGTTTGTAAGCAGTTGGCATGGAACCAGGCCAATGTATGTACAGGTAAGTTGACAAACTTAAAGCCATTTGATATGTGCATTCATCTACTGGAATTGTTTTCTTGAATTTGTACTGATTAATGTGATCTTATGGTATTTGATGCTCTGTCAATAAAATGGCTTACTTACTTACTTAAAGCTACTGCTCCCAGTCATTGGTTCCTTGCATCCAGTAAATTGCTTCTAGATGTGGATGTGTTTCTCCACTGCAGTATATCTGTATTATCCATCAGTCAATTATTTACTTGTAGGTAGTTTACAGTGTTACAGGCTTGAAAAGACTCCTAAAGAAATTCGTTTTCATCCTAATTGCTTGTATAGTTACAGGTTATCACCTTCTTGTTGCTTGAAGTGTATGGTAACGAGTTCTATATTGATCTCTGCAGATGCTTATTTTTGGCTTTTCTGCTTAGCAAAATAGATAGGTAGTTGGGTAGCCAATATGTTATCATGTTTAGGGCAATGCTGACCTGACTTATTCAAATTATGGCAGAATGGAAAAGAGAAAAGACCAGACTTAGCAAAATTTAACAGAGTCTTATATACATGGCTTAAAATTAATTCTATTTCAGAGTGTTATGGATATGCTGCCAGTTATCAATTCCTCTTTAGATGACTGGGAAAGTTGGTAATTATGCTGTAGCTGTAGACTAGAGCCCATCTCCTTTGTGGAGAAAAATGTCTCAGACATTGGAGGTGCTCTCTGCCCTTACATCATCCACCCACTTCTGACTGAACCCCAGGGAAATCCATTTCATCTGGATTGGTAGCCATAGGCAGATTAGAAAAATCGATCCGTGTAACCTGCAACATTGCGTGATCTGGGTGTGATTTTGGATCAGAAAGAGCATGTCGAATGCGCTTTTATCACTTGTACCAGATTCGCACAATACGTCGTTCATTTACAAGTTGAGCCACCACAACCTTCGTGCATGCATTAATATGCATAAGGATTGATTATGGCAATGCTGTTTATGCAGGGCTAAGCCTTTCCCACATTAATCAGTTGCAGTCTATTGCAAATGCTGCAGCCATATGGATTGGAGCTATACTAGTTATGGGCATATAACCAGCTTCATGGGGGAGGAATTGCACTGGTTGTCATTGCACAAATGCACACAGATTAAGATCCTAATGCTTAGGCGTAATTGCCTTGTTGACTGCTCCATCTTATCTCAAGGAGTTGTACTTCTTGGTGTCACCCATTTCTGGGCATGGATGTCATTGCTGTGCTGCATGAGGTAATCTCGTTGTTCCCCCAACCAGAACTTCCACAGTGCTGCACAGATTAACTACATCTTTCTGGAATAAGTTGCCCAACACCCTACGACATGAGCTCATTGGTCTTTCTTCATTTCTATTCTGTAAGTACTTAATTCAAAAACAGTTTTGCAGGATATTGGTTTTTCTCATTGGGACAGGAGTGCCTCTGCTGAGCGTCTCTTGAGAAGTTGCTAATTAGATCTGTAATTACAATTACAATTATTCTGCCTACAACTCCTGTTGTATATGCTCATCTGTTGTAATACTGTATTTTTGAACCATATCCAGAGCTGCTTAGTACTTACGTTGTGTTGTAAGTAAGTAAGTTATAGTGAAGTTATACTAAATTTGGGTCCATGTGGTCTTCTATCTAACTTTGCATTTTAATGAAGCGCCTTATAGGTAGTGATATATCTCTGGTGTACAGCTGCCAACTGTTTGAAAGTAAATTTTAAGAGGCATACCTCAAAGTGCTTAATAATTCCAATGATGCACTGTCTAGACTCTCATCCAGTATGTCGAAATTTGTCCATTGCTGACCAAAGAGGATGATATGAGTGTCCTCCACTCTCTTCCATGGGAGTCATAAGAGTTTTCCTTTTAAATGCCAGACTGGATTAGGATGTTGAGATAAAAGGAAAAGTTTACGTTGTACATTATTTTGCTTTGTCTTTTTTGTCATTTAAAGCATTGCATTTCTAGTTATTATACCTGATCAGTATTTTAATACCTGATGCATTTGTTTGGCATACAGTTTGATACTGGGCTACGATAAATTTCTGATTATTTAGTACAGACATTGCCAATACTATGCACCAATCTGTTTCCTTGTAGGCTGCTATTTCCTAGGATACGTAATAAAAAACCTTTGGTGTCATTTTCCTGCAACTGATTTATCTTCATATCGTTGCCACTCATGCACAGGCTGAGAGGCAACTTGCCACTAATGCAAAACAAGAGCCAATCATGCACTTTTTGACTTGGCTATAGAAAACAATTCTAATATAAAATAGACATAGCAACACGCGAACTATTAACTGATCATCTGAGAACAATTGCAAAACAGGTATTCACATTGCTGTTTGGAACTAACAGAACAGAAAGCTCAGCACAGTTAGAAACGGACACTGATTGAGTGCACTCTGAGAATAACCCAAAACAGCTGGAGCGGACAACACTGGTGTACAGCACCCTTAACTTGGGCCTTTGCTGTGCTACGGCGCTATATATATAGTTTTATTAATATTATTATTAAGACGCAGCATGAGATAAACTGAAAATGTACGCATTTTTATATAATGACCGTGTGTCATTGACCCTGCTAATTTGTCAATGAATTGATGGATTGTGATCCTTCACCACCGCTGCCTGTTTGAATGGACGCCATGCCATTTAAGGGGTCCCTGTGTACGGACTGTGCTGGAGTAGACAATGCTTTGATGTGCAGCCATGGATAAAGTCTCTTGCAGTGCATCCCAATGAGATTGTTCAAACAATTGGCAACTGCCTGATGAGAGAGTCTTTGTCCGAAAATTGTGTACCAGATTGTAGGCAAGGCAGTGGACCATGAACATTAACATCCACCAATTGGTCATTGATGTTATCAGGCATGCATTCATCTGTGACGATATCTGGCCTCAGGCACTTAGGGAGATGCTTGTCTGTTAAAAGGATGACCAGATTTATGGAGGCTTGCCCCCAGAGCTTCTACATTGGATTAATTTATCTTCACGTTTGCTGGCACATTATGGCACTGTCCACCAGATTATACCAGTAGTTTGACAGAAGGTGAAAAACCGATGAACTGTTACACTGACGACCTTGTTAGGAACTGCTATTCTTGGATCTGCTCTTCAGATTAAAATTAATTATAAATTGAAAGATTAATTTCGTGCTGTTGTAATGAAAATTATCTGTTGTGGTCTTTCATGTGATGGTTTCTTAATTTAAGGATGGTGTTAACTACAATGGATGATTCAGTGCAGTTATGCTTGTGATTAGTTTATTGTTGTTAATGATTTGTGACTGATTAATTATTAGCTGCTGCATTATGGATGCCTGCATTCATATTGTAGCATTTAATAATTGCTTTCAAGAGCCTTAGGCTACTGAACTAAAGTTTCTCCTTTGATTGGGAAAATTGAACAGGCTGTTTTTTTTTGCTCCAATACATTACAGCCCAAACATTTTCCTGCAAGGGACACACTTGGCACTGCAAAGATGGCTTGTTAACTCATGATTTTGTAAAGTCATTAGTGTTGTGCATTACCAGAAGGCTCAGTTCTCCTTGTCATAAAAATAAGCAGAAACAGGGTTTGACTTCAGATGGGGTTCCCCCATGCAGATTTTCCGGTCAACCAGCTGACCCTGGTAGCTTTGATGTTGAAGGGCATAGTTTGGTGGAAGTCAGTTGCAGCTGTAACAGCTGGATATATGGAGCGGTGCATTTGTTTCTGCTTAAGATGACACCAAAGCTGAGTTTTGAAAAATATTTAAAAGTTAAAAAAAAAGATAATGTTAAATCAGCATGTCTAGTGTTGCTTTATATCTACAGAGATCATTTAAATATGAATATGCCAATTTGAATTTATTATTGTTACAGCTAGCATAGCCTTCATTTCAATATGGCTTCTTTCTATATTTAAATTCAAAACAATTTTCTTTATAGATTCAGAAATGATACTGAATTAAGAATTAAATTATTAAGAATTAAGATGAGTTTGTGGCTATAATAGTAGCATTGGTTTGAGTGAGTAGTCAAGTAATGGTCTGTCCCTATATACGTAATATTTTAGTGACTTTGACAAAACTAATGTGTCACATGTGAAAGTGAGCACTTGGTTCAGAAACTTCAAACACAAACATCACCTGGCAGACCCCTAAGCTAAGGTCATTTACAGTGGAATTGTTCTCTCGGGCTGGTCAAGCATTTGAAGACAGAGGGTTAAAACAAATCCTATGTCTGGGATGGCGAAATGTCAGTCGTCCAAGTTGAGAGGACAAACATTCATAAATTATGCACCCCATGCTTTGTTTTGCCCAAAGTTCTTATGACACGCTTTCCATATATTAAAGCTATTCTGCATCTCACCTGACATGCTTCAAAGATTAGATCAAATGAAGAAGTTTCTTTTCTGTTAATTGGAAAAGCTTTCTTCTTATGGCCTCCTACTTCAGAGTGAATAATGGATTAGGCAAGAATTGGAAATAAACAGAGCCATAATCACCCATTATGTCGCAGTCACTGTTGGGCTGTTGATCTACTATAATTATATCTAAACAGGCATCAGGTGTTTGTTACCTAGCTAATTAGATCCTAAGTTATTGTGGCTATGGTCAGTTACTCGTCTTCACTTTGAAGACGAGGAAGTTGCTGCTGAAAATTAAGTTTGTTTTGTTGTTTTCGTCTCTGCCATTCACTAGATGGCCTCAGATGCATCGATTAATGTGATTTACGGTTTTGAAAAATAAATCTGAGTAAATTAGAGGTTTTGTGTGTTTAAAATTTACCAGTATATAATATTGATTTTCAGTATTCTTGAAAAAGTAGCATATGTGCAGAAAAACAAATCATAAGATAGGATCAGATTAGATAATTATACACGCATTTTAATTTAAAAAGTAAACGTTGTATGTATTGCAATATTAGTTCTTTAGTATATGTTAATTTCTTAGTTCTTTATAAAGTCCTAGTCAGTCAACTGAAGACTAAATATTGATGAAATTCAAAATGTAGACTTTGGTGCTTTGACAGAGAGTTGATTCTACTTCATTTTAATAGTTTTACTTTGAACATTTTATATTAAAATTGCAGACATGCAGTACTCTAATTATGGAAAAGGCTTTTCTATATTGAGCATATGGATGTGACCCTGCCCTTTTTTGTGAATTTGCAGCAATGCAGCTCAGTCAGAGTCTAAATGCAAATGTCAGAGTGTTTGCTTGGACTGCCGTATCAAAGTTGACCTTGAATATTATGTACTGCCTGCAGATCCAGGATAAAGAGGGTTTTCACTTGGCATAATTGTAAATGTAATCAGACATTTATATAGCACTGTTCAAAGAGCAAAACAAATCAGAGGCATTCTCTGCATTAGCCTATATGATGTTAAATGCCTCTGCATGATTCGCAAGAACCAATGCCACAGTACTCCTCCTTCAAGTCAGAAAGAGCTTTGTAGGCCAAGAAACATTACACTTTGTGAAGCTCACATTCATGTCGACAATTGGGTGCGATCGCTATTCAGCAGCACGCAGAAGTTGTGGATATGGACATGGTCGAACCGCATTCAGTTTGGAAGGCACGGCTTTTCTGAGCCCAACTTGATGATCAGATGCCGTAAGAGCTGGGTGACTGCGCTATGGCGATGCTGTTACACTGCATGACGTCGAAGGCTGCCGGTATTTGGACCTTATTTCACAAGCATGATCTTACACTCTAGAGAGGATATCACATGTGGCATGAGCCATGGTACCTTCATCCGTGTGATCCAGCCACTGGACACTTCTGTACCCTCTCTGAAGATGGGTCTTCTCTGAGAAATTATGCAGAAGTAACTGCTTGAGACTATAACACAATCTTGGTGTAATCTTCAATAAGGAGGTGCGATTTGGGTAATGATACCTGGCAATGATATCTACCGCTCAGCTGCACGTTCAGCAACCAGCTACTTGAAAACATGTGGCACTCTTCTCTAGGAAGAGACTTCTTTGTAGCTGCACTGCTGCAAAGCACTTGTTCTGCACAATTTCAGCACTGTCTTCTGTCAACACCACTATGGCATTTTTTTGTGGCACTGCCAATGACATTAGCCACGTTTGTTGTGGTTCCATTGTTTATGCTTAACAATGCGTCACCTGTGAGTTTTTTGTGGCTAAGTATCAGCATTATCTGGCATTAGTAGTACCTGATTGATGCTCACATCTGCCCACTGAAATCTGCCCAGCATTTGACATGCACTTGCATTGTTCCATGTACATTGTTTATGAGAGATGTATATATGTCATGCCAGATGTATTTTTTTCATAATATAATAGAGAACCAGTCTAAATGATGGTGTGTATGTCTGGGTCCTGAGTTGTGACCATGTGACTGTCTTATGGGTGTGGTGAGACAATGGCAGCTTTTGTCAGAGATAGCGAAATGGTCTGTAATTCATCGTTAGCCCCAAATCCCACTTTGCTATTACTGCTTAATCATACTCATAATGAACCAGAGTCTCATTGAGTTGATCTTTGTGAGACTGTGGTTGTCAATAAGAACATTTCATTTCTAGCCTTCAAAAGTATTGTATTTTAATAACTAAAATGTGCACAGAATGAAAAATGCATGCTGGTCACAAATTGTTTTTTCTGTTGCAGTCTGCCATTATACTTGCCATGATGGATGTCTTCGTAAGGTAAGATGTCAGTTTCATTGTGGCATTAGCTAAACCTATGAGAAAGTTGCCTTGAATACCGATGTCTTTAACTCAGATGATATTCTGTCTCATTTAGATCAGCTGATCCTTGTCTATGAATTATACTTCATTGTTTTTATTAGCAATGTATTTCTAGTCTAGTTTGATATTTTAGGATGTTGCTTGACTGTTCTTTGTTGATGTGATGTATAAATTGTTGCTAATGTCAACCTCTGATACTAATTGATAATTCCTGCTGAGTTCTAGTTTATTGCATCTCCTATTTATCTTATACTATAATTCTTAAAGTTTGTCCTTCCGTATGTATGTATGTATGTTTGCAATGCATCGCTGTCCGGCTAAAGGCTCCGAAACGGAACGGTTTAGCGAGTTGAAAAAATTTACAAAGCATTATTACGCAACGTCTAGGTCAACGCGACTATTTTCAGTTCGCAATTTTATTTAAACGCCGATATATGGCCATTTTAAATTTAACTTTTCAGCGAGCTTATTTCAATACCGCCCATAGTAAGGCCATTTGTTCACGTCACGCATGCTTAATAAGCAATCTTACGTCACACGGAGCATCTAGCAACCAATCAGAAGTCGCCACGGGCGAATTTCTAGGTCAGCGCAACCATTTACAGATTTGGTGACCTAATTACACTAAGCTCACATTTTTTGCAACCACGGCCATTGCCGATTTTCTAGGTCAAAGCAACTCGAAACTTACTTTAGCTATTCGAATTTCTATCTCATCCCAATTACTTTCAGCTCATAATTTGCTTTCAATTCCGATTTATGGACATTATAAGCATGCCCATTTGTCCACGTCACTAAAATTAATATGCAATCTTAAATTACGTCACGCGGCTAAATATGCAATCTTACGTCACGCTGGCCAACGGCAAATAATACGCCTATTATAATTTAGAAATAACCCGTGTAGTACGGGGAACAAAATAATACGCCTATTTCAGGTAGAGATAAACCGTAAAGAACGGGGAACAAAATAAGAATATTGCCTATAATTATAAGGTAGAGATAACCCGTGCAGTACACGGGCAAAGCAACTATGTTCACCTCTAAATATCGTTTCCATTCAGATATATGGACATTTTTTAAATATTTGAAGCCCATCAGCAAATATAGTAAGTAAGTAGCCTTTATTTGCAGCCGTTAAAAATTACGCCTGGGGAAAACCCGGGCGAACGCCGGGTAAAAATTGCTAGTCCTGTATAAATCAGAAACCAAAATGGCAGCCTAAGGCATGTCACCAGCCTAATTGAATATATGGGGCATGGTAGTTGAATGGATAGAGTGTTTGGCCTGTAACGTGGGGAGTACGGGTTCAAGTCTCTACCCAGGCGGTGTTTGTGGAAAAGCCTTGAGAAGGTCCTTCACGCACAATTGCTCAGTAACATCGATGTTTTGTCATTGGAATGGTTTGTCCTTGGATGTTTGGATGTTATGTCTTTGGATGTTTAGATTTAGATGTTTGGATGTTGTGTCCTTGGATGTTTGGATGGTTTGTTGTTGGATGTTTGGATGGTTTGTCCTTGGATGTTTGGATTGTTTGTCCTTGGATGTTTGAATGGTTTGTCCTTGGATGTTTGGATTGTTTGTCCTTGGATGTTTGGATGGTTTGTCCTTGGATGTTTGGATGGTTTGTCCTTGGATGTTTGGATGTTGTGTCCTTGATTGTTTAGATTTGGATGTTTGGATGTTGTGTCCTTGAATGTTTAGATTTGGATGTTTAGATGTTTCATCATTGGATGGTGTATGCACTTCTGAACTTTGGAAGGACAATATCAAATACAGTTGTATTGTATTGTATTTATTAGATGGCCTTTTAATAGTCTTTAATTGCCTAATCCAACAATGATAATGCTAATATAAATATGTTCATGCATACATAGTTACATACATTCATATATATAATCATACATATTATATTTGTTTACTGTGAAAACTGATTGTCTAACCACAACTAGGTACAGGTCATACTTATTGGTACATGCATATCATGTGTTCATGCATAAACTGGCGCTCTATTACAAACATCATAACATTGTTTACCGTTAGGTAATGATAGGCAGCTGCCATGTGCTTTACAAGTGACTAGAGATTTGTGTCATATGCACGTTAAGTTGTTTTTGCACTGGAAGTCTGTGATGATCACGTGGGCTTTTACAATTTTAATGTGCTCATCAGTCACATCACATAACGTGACGTGATGTCACATCCAGGCCCGCATTAAGGGGGACCCGGGCTTGCGGTTTTGAAGGCCCGCATTCTATAAATATGTGTTTGGTGGACCGGTGGTTGTCAGTGGGGGGCCTTTGGAAGGTAATCACAGCACCCGGGCCCGACTAGCCTTATTAATGCGGCCCTGGTCACATCACGTGATTCTCATCCATGGCATTACATAATGCATATAGGACAGTAGCCGAATGTGTTGTCATGTGTCTTGGAACTGTTTATGAGGTCTGAGGTCTATGACTACTCATTATATAATTATGGTAGTTTCATTGAGTTCTACTTTTTCAGATGTGATGTTGCAACACAAAGCATAGCATTGTTGCAATAGTCAAGAAAGTTCAGAATGAAGGCTTGGATGGACATAATTTCATGGATGAGATTCATTTGTAGTACGATGGATAATTGCACATAATGCTATAATATTGTAATATATCAAATATATCAAAGTCATGAAATGAAAAAATTCCTGAAATGAATAATAATAAGTACTGAGATGCATAGAAACATTAACCAAACATATGTCCATTGTACATCAATACACACATGCATGTATGCAGTCTGCATATGTAGAGTCCTGCAGACCTTTTTACAGTCTTTTTCATCATCAAAAGCTGCATACATGAATTAAAAACATGAGTATAAGGCAATTGATATATAATCTCTGCTATTACTAATGTAGTTTATCAACATAAATTTTGATGTGTACAAGTATAGTATTGTATTTCTGTATAATGGTATTCTCTCACCAACTGAGCCTACATTGTGCTGCTGCCAGTTGTGCATGATTTCCTGCTTTGAGACCTACATGTATGTGTGTGGGCGGTGAAATTATGTATGTGGTCTCGCAGTTGTAGCTACGGTTTGGCACTTGTAAGATATATTACATAGTCGTATTGGATTACACAATTCAGAATTTTATTTACGTCAGCTGCAGTTGTTGTGTTGTACAATTTCTTCTGCACTATATCCAGATAAGCAAAGGCATTTGGTAAGTTTTTTGTAATATAAGAATGTAATACTGTAACAGGATGTCAACTGTCTAAGTTCTGTTCGTCTTTCACCTTTCTATAAAAAGATGGTGCCCATTGTTTTTCAAACTGTGTAAATGCAGAAGGTTTAATGTAGAGTGCTGTTAACATAAGGCGTAGTTCTTCCTTCTTGGCTTTCGAATTTGTTTTTAGGGATCTAGCACTTTATTATTGATATATGCGGCTGGTTTCTGTTTTGCTAATAATTGATCTCTTATAAACAATAGCTTATAAACATCAGCGAAGGAGAGAGAAGAGCAGTCTTTAAGTATATAACACCAGTCATAGATCTGAAGTGCTAAAGCTTCACTTCCAAGGCCTCTGCCAGTGATGGCTAAGGTTAACTAAAAAGTTGAAAACTTATAGTTAAACTGAAATTTTTTAGTTAAGGATAAAGTTTAACTAGAAAAAAGATAGTTTAGTTAAAGCAATAGTTTAACTAATATTTTTAGTTATAACTAAGATGTTTAACTAACAAAATCAGCAACTGCGCAACTATCTTCCACAATGATTGTCCTGAGTAACTGGATTTATTACTCAAGTCAAGTGACCTGCATTGCATTGCATGATGCATCATCGTTTGCATTAGAAACTTTCGTCATGATTTTCTGGTAGAACTGTAGTAGGACTATTAGTCTTGTACACAGTGCATAGTTTGAAAGTGAAATTGTGATTGATGCTCTGCATTATTACAGTTCACTTATCCTCTGTTATTGTGAAAATGTCTGTGAAATACTTTGTTAAAAGTTGGAAAAAGTTTAACTAACTAGTTTTAGTTTGGTTAACTTCTTTACAAAATCAGTTGCCAACTTTAGTTAAACTATTTTATTTTAGTTGAAATATAGTTAAAGTTTAACTTAAAAGAATTAGTTTAGTGCCCATCACTGGCCTCTACATCAGAGGGTATACGTGACCAGTCTCTTCCCTCACCCACTGATCTTCCCAAGGGGTGACAGTAAACTTTAAATTTACTTTTTATAGCTATAAACATTAGGGGCACTAATGAAACAGAAATCTTGAGAGATCTTCTGTCGTTGTAGGAATTTGAACTCTTAACCTCTGGCTTGACAGTCCAGCATGCTAACCACTGGACTATTGCTCAACATTTGATCTAAAAAAATTAGACAGGATTAAATAAGATAGTCTCTGAATGTGAAACTAAGCTGAACAACTCTGCTGAACTATTTCAGTCAGTTAAGGTTCCATTGGGTTGGCTATGTGGACAGACTGATGTGGACAGATGTCCCACTGTTAGGGAAAGATGGCCCACTGATCAGCTATCAAACATGAAACTGCTTAGGCAAGCTAAAAATGAAAGAGAAACAAGGGAAAGAATGACTGTAATTGATGATGATGATGAATGATGATGATGATGATGATGATGATGATGATGATGATGATGATGATGATGATGATGATGATGATGATGATGATGATGATGATGATGATGATGATGATGATGATGATGATGATGATGATGATGATGATGATGATGATGATGATGATGATGATGATGATGATGATGATGATGATGATGATGATGATGATGATGATGATGATGATGATGATGATGATGATGATGATGATGAACATGGTAATGATGATGATGATGATCACAAGGATTTTATAGGTGACTTTGTCATAAAAAGTACTGGCATGGTATAAGGCAAAGTAGAGCAAAAATGATCATTTTTCATCTTTTCTATATTCTAGCAAAAAAAGGCCAGAATGGCAAAGAACTTTAGAAAATATTTTCAATTTTTGCTCATCAGCAACAGTCATCAGGATTGAAGACCCTTCAGTTCTGGTCTTCCAGTATCTAGATAATATCTTTAACCTTGCACTGGGAAAATATTCTGTTTATATGTGGAAAAAAGAAGTTTTAGTTTACAAATGTAGTTGGCATGAATTCTGTGGCATTGTCTAATATAGGATAAAATTAGTTCCTAATTCCAATATAGTAATCCAAATTAGTCACAGTAACTTGAGGTAAGGTCAGGAAACGTAAGGTAAGGTAATGGTTTTAGCTCAAGGTTACCTTTAGGACATTTTCCTTTGACAGTTCCCTTGTCTAGATACACATTTCCTCCATAGGACAACAGGTTGTTGCCTGTTCCCAATGCATGTCAATATGCAAAAGAATTTGTAACTGAAAAAGATCTACGGTATTCTGTATAATGGGTTAATGCCCATAAGACATGCCTGTAGTTGGAATTGAGACAGTTGACAGTATTTGTGGAAAGAGAAAACAAAATGAACTTGACAGACTACGTTGTAAGTTAGTAGTTGAAATACAACTTGGTCAACTGACAGTCTTCACAAAGTGCAAGGCGAAATTAAGATAAAATACAGAGTAATTGTAAGCTTCCTGCGTGTGCATAACGATCATATGCACATGTCAGGTCAACTAATTGGCCCAATTAACTACAGTGGTTAGAGCGTAGGCTGCGTCTCACACGCCTCTGCATTAGAGAACGTGGGGTTTGATCCTGATGCTTGCTTATTTCAGAGCTTTAAATCTCGGGCTAGCAAGGTCCATAGACCTACATGGGTCCTTAAATGACGTAGTGCCCATTGAAATGGACAGTGATGGTGAAGGATCTCGCCCGATCAATTCATTGGAGAATGTGTAGGATCGAGGCAATACGGTTGCAATATAAAAATGTATACATTTAACATATAATTATGAAAGGAATTAGTTAATCTGTACTTAGTTTTCTCCTGCCAATGAATGCAAGTTTCATAAAGTTTTCCTATGACAGTAGTTTAAGAGTTTAACCAGATTACTAATTTCCAATCCTAAAGTTAAGAAATGCACACAGCCACAGGCAGAATATTGGTGGCTCAAAGCAATTGTGAGCTAAGGACTTGCTCAAGGTCCCTACACAGTAACTGCCTCGGGCGAGTCTCGAGCCCATGCTCTCTGCGTTGTGGGCCGAGCATTCTAATCAATCGGCCACCATGCCAGATGCTTATTACGCCACCTAGTGATTCTTCTTGAACAGATTTGTTTTGGGACATGACTGGTGAGGTATTCTAATCATTTAGCAAGTCCAAATGTCAGTCAAAAGAACAATACTTCAGTGCCAGAGTAGGAAGCCAGTAAATGGGTAAATGGGACAACTCCTACAATAACATTTGATTGATTCAGCTGCTCTGTTACTAAATGTCAAAAGTGGCTTGTCATGTGCTGACAGAATGTAACCCAAGCATAAGTATATTACTATGTCGTGTCACGAGTAACAATTATTACGTTTTCTGTTGCTTGTAGTGTTATCTCTTTATGCCAGTTGTTGTTACCCCTCCACTCGCTATGCAATGCACTTGCGTCACAAATCGTGCTTTGCCATTGTGAAACATCACAATGCAGCTGATGGTGGCATGATTTTTACGGCTTTTCAACTTATCAGTATATTAGTATTGCAAATTAGTAACCTGGTTAGACGTTTATCCTACCATCATACACAACATGTCATGACGTGTTTGCTGGAGGCTGATTATGATGTAATGCTGAAACATATTATAACAACCCGTAGTTTTAAAAGCTGGGTTTTTTCAAACATTATTGTGACTGTTTAATGACAGGAAAGGCTCTTCAGTCAAAATATTTAAAAGGCAGATATGTGATATATTTGCTTATGTTTTGTGTGTAACTGTTTTCGTACATTGTGTCATTAGCGTCTAAAAGCAAATTAAATGACTAATGTGAACAGCATGTCTTATCCAGGTACATAATCAACCATTCTTGTTAAAGTCCCCAAATCTCCATCATTTGGCTATGTAACTTAGAAGTACCCTTTACATAGCAATGTACTTCATCTCCTGAAAATGGCATAATGAATGTGTTTGGCATTTATTTCAGCAACTTCCTCATTTCTGTTTACAGAGCTAGGAATATCAGTGAGGCTTAAATGATTCTAGACTGGCACCTGGTTGAACGTGTCCTGTAGTAATCCAGATTATTCTGATGGATTATCTGGGTGTCAGTTAGTGTATAAACAGAATATGTAAACTTTACAGTCGATTATCTATTAATATGCGATAGGCTTTGCAAATATATGTATTTGTGTAGTATGACAGTTCAGTATTCTGAGGTCCATGGTTCTCATCTGTTGTCCTTTTAGAGAGCATTGATACTAACAGCATTGATACTCAGACCAATGGTCTAAAATTTAGAGCGACTTGACTAACATTTATTTTCTGAGAAATAAGAAACATTCCTCTAAAGTTTATCTCAATAATTTTTAGTCTCTGAAGACTCACCAGCAGATGTACAATATTATCTGGTTCTCAACATCAAGAAAACATGTTAGGCCTACAACAATAAAAGTCTTCAATGATCATGATTATGAAGATAGTGATTTCAACCAAAAGAAGCAGAATGATTAGAAAGAGATGAGTTTCATCGTAAAGTGATAAGATCAATTCAAAACATTGACCTTTATCATTTATTATTTCACATTTCTGGTCACTCTAAATTTCTAAAATATCAGAGCGGAATTTCATTAATCAGGTTCAGTAGGCAGGCAGACAGACAGACAGACTGATTGGCTGGCTGGCTGACTGACTAAAGGTGCTCATACAAAAGGTATGAATTTAATTTAATGCGCCATCTGGCTGTCTTCCAATAGGAAATAAAATCTTTCTTTGTATGAGGTTAAACTCTCAGCCGACATATGAGGCAATGTGAGGCAAACATGTACCTCTTAGCATGGCAGTGAGGAAAATTTTAATGTGTGCAATGTGACAGAAGTGTGAAATTGAGGTGTGGTTAGTCTGTCGCCAGGTAAGATCTTGTTTCGAAGCCAATGAGAAATAATGAGTTTTGAGGTGTCAGTTGAAGACAGAATAAGAGTTTGAGTATCAAAGAAACATTGGTAGTCAGTTACATTCTTTGTGGCTGCAACATGGAATGCACAGAAGTCCATGAAAGTACTCAATTTTAGCTCAACCAAGAGACCCACATCCCAAAATTGTGGGAATCACAGACTGGCAATGAATGTAAGGAGTAAGTTTCTAGATGCATGTATGCATACATGCAGGCATGCATGCATGCATGCATACATACGTACATACGTACGTACATACTTACATAAATAATACTTATATACTTGCATACATGCCCCGTAGGGACCCTGGGCAAGTCCTTCACTCGCAATTGCTCATGCGCATGTGAAACTCCGATTCAGTGTCCGGCGCTGTAGTCGGGAGCGCCTCTGAGTAGAAATCTTGAAGGGGCGCTATAACAAGTGCTCATACATACATACATACATACATACATACACACATACATACATACATACATGATTGCATATAAATAAGTGTTTGGCTGTGTTCAAAGTATTTGTAAGTTCTGCAATACAATGCATTATGTTTTGTAACTATGGACATTGTTTGACTGGGTAATTGTAATCGACACCCTGTCACATGAACTTCTAAGCTACATGAACCTTATAGTTAGTAGCCAGTTGGGCTGTCAAGCTCTAAGTACTTGCCCTTAGTGCTGTCTATGCTGCCCTTAATACCCTTAGACGCTGTTGCATAAATATGTGTTGTAGCCACCTCTGGCCCTTTAGACTCCTGTGTCTCAGCTAATTGGTTTCTGACACTGAAAGGATAATATTTTATAGGTATGATGATTTTTTCTTTTCTGTGAGTTTGAGTTGCAGTGCTGTTGTGGATGTGATTCTTCCTGTTGTAATTATATCTATCATTTAAGATAATTAGGTTCTTCTGTTGTGGTCAATTTAATTGCTAAGCAATTTTGTTATTTCAGTGCCAGTTAGTGATTTGGTAAGATGTGTGCATGTATGTATATATGTATGTTGTATATTTGTGTGTGTATATATGTATGTGTATATATATACATATATATATATATCTCATGATGCAGTTGTGGTCCTTGTTCATGCCTTTGTTACTAGTCGAATTGACCACTGTTCCTCACTACTTGCTGGCCTGCCCTTTGGTGTTTTGGGGCGACTAGATCGAGTTCTACGCCGTCTCTCGGCTTCTTTAGACTACTCTCCTGCCTCTGCATACATGCGTGATGTGTTGCATTGGCTGCCTGTGTCTCAGCGTATCTCATATCGCATTGCTGCTCTTGTTTCTCGTTGTGTTCTTGGCTGCGCTCCATCTTACTTGCGTGATCTTTGCCGCCCAGTGTCTGATGTTCCAGCGCGTCGGGTGCTTCGCTGTTGCGATGAGGGGTGAGTTCCTTGTTCCACGGACTCGCTTGGTTATTAGCAACGCCGTGCTTCTCGATTGTTGGCCCTTCCACTTGGAATGACCTACCAATTAAGCGATTTTTACTTATAAGCCATCTGACAGGGTTCTACAAGTCCCTCAAGTCTTTTTCTTTAGTCGTGGCTGGGCTGGGAGCGCTCCTGAGTAGTTTCTTGAAGGGGCGCTATATAAATGCTCTGAATGAATGAATGAATGAATATATATGATCAGATATTTGTGTATCACAGTGTATGTATGTAAGTTACTTAGTCTTCATGTTCCAGGTTGCGGTGTGTCAGCCTGTTTTGCAAAATTAAACGAATATACATACATACATACATAAAGTATGTATGTGGACACTTACTATGGTGCCTTTTAAGTATCTGCTTTTGCCAAACTAAATTCTGTTAAAGTCGTTAAGAACAAAAGGTTTATTATGTCTATGTCTGGATTCAAGTTGGTCAGATTTAATTGGATCAGTTGCACCTACATTTACTTGTTATCCGATTAAGTAACTACCGGTACCCATATGGCTGATGCTTTGGAATATTTAGTTGGGGTTACAGTTCCCTTAGCTAATTTTTGAATAGTTAAATTATCTGAATTATTAATTACCTGTTATTATTAATTATCTGAACGACATACCAGTTCTAAGGTGTTTGTTTATAAGCAATGGGTAAACAAGACAGAAATAAAAAATTTTTATTTTCCATGAGTTTAAAGTTGTGATTGATATGAACAGCATGCTCTATTCTATTGCAGCTCAATGCTTCTGATGTGTGTTGTGATGCCTTCATTTATTGGTATTTATATATTTAAGGAGTATTCTGTTCTCATATTGCTGTCTTTTTAAGTAAAGTGTGTTTCCTAATGAGGTTCTGTAAACAAAGTCTTTCATTTTTAGTGCTTAACTCTAATTTTAAGTGATGGCTATGTTATCACTGTAGAACTTCTATTATTGTGGTTTAGACTTTGTGACTGGTTTTGCATTAAGGATACCTAATTTTACAACTGACCCCCAGCAGTCAGCACATTTATGGCAACCTTTAATTGATCATTATCACCATGCTATCTTATCGTGGCATGTTGTCAGATCCTTGTTAGGTCTGTAATTAAATGTTTTCTCTTGAAATTGTGATCAGTGCTCAGCTGAAAAATGTTTCAGAGTTACCTCTTGCTTAAATTCCTACCAATCACATAGAAATCTGTCCATTATCTGGCAGTCAACACCAGTAAAGTCTATCCATTCCAGAACAATACTCTCTCCAGTGATTGTTCAGGTAAAAACTGATGAATCAAAATATAATCAATGATGGCATGAGGTTCCATTAAACCTTTGCATCTTCTCCTGGCGGCTGATTATCCGCGCCTCAGATTCATATTTTGGTGTGCACGTGCATGTTACAAATTTAATTAATCATAATAATGAGGGATGTACACGTCCTATAGGCATATTTGCTAAGACTTTAAAATCTAAAACATTACATTTAGTCATTTACTGTCTCACAGCTACATGTATGGATGGAAACTGAGATAGCAAGTGATGTAATTGTAATTACAAATGTGCTAGGATCAGGGCCGATGAGAGGGGGGTCAGGTGGGGTTGCTGCCCCGGGGCCCGGTTCTATTGCAGGGGCCCGGAATTGTCTAAAACTTCTTTCAAACTGAAGAAACCTGTGGGTTTTGGCCTAATGCAGTCTAATTGCTTCAATTTAATAGCTAGGTAATGACGTAAATGAAATGTCTCTTATTGAATTTCTTTACCAAAATGTAAGCCAATAACGAATGTGACATTGGAAATGGGACTGAAAAGGTTAACATTGTTGTTAACGAAAACGATTTCATAACTGTGAAACTTAACAGTCTCAGTTGCTCAGTCAGAGGATTTAGGAGTGAGCACAGTAACAGAAGTTGGTTATCACTCATCAGAATGGTTTTGGACTATAGCTGCTGATGCAAAGTTAACTGATGCAGACAAATTTCGATTTCTGACTGAATTCTATGCATGGCCAAAAACTTTGCATTACGGGGTAAGCATAATGCAAAGTTCTAGGCCACGTTATAGTTGAATAACTTGAATTTGAAAAACACTGCTTATCATATAGGCCTATTTTGAGATTTATCAGCAGTCGGTCTAGAATTGATTATTCGTTTTTGGGAGGCATAAAATTTGTACTGGATGTAAATTTCTGAATTGAAATTTGAGTTATTGTCAAAATAAATAATAGCCTACTTTAACTTACAGCTGGATGTAATTTATCACAATAAATAATTGATATAAAATTACCAATATTCGATATTACAATAATTATAATTCCATTAAGTTGATAACGAATTAGAAGATGAATTACCATCAGAAATCTGGAGCTCAATAAAGGAAAGAAAGATTGGTGAAAGTCAGGAATGCAAACGAGAGACAAACAATCCTTCAAAGCCTTGCATTTTCAATTTCATCAAAAGCGAATGATGCAGCAAATCAAGCTGACAATATCGTTGCTAGTATGATAGTAGATGTACGTGGAGTTGATCATGGTAGGCCTAGGCTACAGAGCGAGTTGTTGACGTAGTCCATGACATTGTAGACAATGCAACACAGCAATTGACGTGCACCTCTTGAAATTGGATATCATAATGCGATAAATGTCACTTAACAAATCATTTATCACATTCGCATAATCACATTTTCATATTAAATTTCTGTAAATTTCTTTAAAATTAGAGTCATAGTCTGAGATGAACCTTTTAAACCAGAAATTTATTTTCACATTTAGGCTACTTTTACTATTATTATTCAGGGCTTTTAAAAGGAGTTTTTAGAACTGCACGACCCCTTAAAAAGCCATAGTGAATTAGCATATATTCCAAATCGGATGACAATGAACATTTTAAAACTCGTTTTATCTGCATAAAAATGCTTCTACAGCTGCACAAATTCATTTAGAACTGCCCTTTTTGTGTAGAACTGCACACTAAAAAAGCCCTGTTATTATTATTAGGCTATTACCCTTATTAGGCTACTATTCGTTAAATGTAGTTTGATAGCTTTTCTCAGGCTTACACCAGACATGGGCTTAATAATGAAAACGAGGGAAAAGGAATCTTTTAGAACTGCACGACCCCTTGAAAAGCCATAGCGAATTAGCATATATTCCAAATCGGATGACAATGAACATTTTAAAACTAGTTTTATCTGCATAAAAATGCTTCTACAGCTGCACAAATTCATTTA